>JAFVLL020038329.1:0-41757 GCA_021397915.2 Tor tambroides | reverse complement strand
CAAGTGGATAATTAAGACAAGGGAAGAGGAAAGACGTGGAAATTACACACAACGACCCTCTCTAGGGACGGGAACTGCATAGTCAGTGAAGAAAAAGGCACTGCCACACATTTGGTTACGTTTCTTTTCATTTTACGCATTGCCTTACCATTCAACCTTACCCAAACAGAGACATCGCTCCGTTCTTGACCACCCCTGTCTAATTCATGGTGCTATTGTGATTTTTCTCCCCTCCATTTTTATTGGGCGACTGTGTTTGCAAGGATGCCGGATCAGATCTCCGTGTCCGAGTTTCTCTCGGAGACGACGGAGGATTACAATTCACCCACGACATCAAGCTTCACCACCCGCTTGCAGAGCTGTCGGAACACGGTCAATGTTCTGGAAGAGGTAAGGCCGTTCTGTCACTGTTGTATGAGGGAGCCTCAACTCGCACTATTGTGCAAGACACAAATAACGGTCCCAGTCCAATGGAGGATGCACTTTTTTCATCCACATTTCTGTCCTAGAACCTCTATTCTCATTGACTCTCTATCTCTCTTTTGGAGCTCCGGTTTGTCCCCGTTGCGTGTAATTCGGTAGATATGGATTTACAGTTCACAGAATGCGACGCTGATGAACAGTGTATGAAATTATTATCCATTGTTAGCAGTTATACCTGTAACATAGTTTACATTATTCAGGAATATTATTATGTGACCGTTTCTGATTTTTAAACTGTTTTAAGGCTATTTTATTTTGATTTATGCGTATTTCATAAAAAACAAACAAACCGACTGCTAGTTCATTTTAATAACGAGGTCTATTGTAATGCGCTTATAAAAATGAATTTTGTTTATCTAGAATTACATTCACGCGAGAAGGTCAGCTGGACTTAATATTATTTTATTGATTATGTGGCTGTTTCCTCCGAGAAAACGTCATAATCTGGAGTGTTGGCCCAATTCTCTTGAAGAACTTCGTGATGTCATCAAGGCCGTGGATGTGCGGTGAATGTTGGGAGCCTAATATGACTTAATGGAATTTGGTCCATTTTTATTTGTGTAATGAAATAGCCTTCAGTATTAAAGGTGTATTCTGTATTTTTTTTTTTCGATATTAAAAACAACACTTTTGAGAAATATGTCAGAAATATAATACAGCTGTTGTAGCCTATTGTACATGGAGCAGGTTGCTCCTCAGTGGTCGCTGCCATGTTGACATCACATGACCAGCTGTATCATGCAATTAACAGTTATTATTAATAATATTAATTATATAGTGCTTTAAGCACACAAATTCATTTAAACAAAACAAGAATAAAACAATGTTTTGTAACAAGTCTTCATTACAGGTTTGGTGTGAGCATGTTTAGGCATAATCACCATACAAATATGCATTAATTACATTTTTTTTTTCATCAGCAATAAATTCCTTTATATATCTGATGAATATATGAGGGGATAACCAAAGATTGTAAACCACCTCATACAAGTGCAACTGTGATTAGATCAACCTCAGTTAATTAGTAAAAAGCAACAAATGCACTGGAACATAAGCGAAGACAGATGGGCTAATGGTCCCAATGACCTAGATGTCTGTATGTTATTATGTTCATCAACACGATCTCACTCCCAACTCGTCACATATTGAAGCTTGGTCAGGACCACTTGGCGTCACTTTTTGACGCTCAAGGTACCCCTTTTTCGGCGTGCAGGGTCCTCCGTTGCTTTAAATAAGAAACCATTGGCGTCAATATGCCACACGAAAGGTACTGGGAATTCTATCATCATAATTAAATTATATATTGGGTAATAA
Organism: Tor tambroides; assembly: GCA_021397915.2. NCBI lineage: Eukaryota > Metazoa > Chordata > Actinopteri > Cypriniformes > Cyprinidae > Tor > Tor tambroides. The sequence continues at coordinate 39,960 of JAFVLL020038329.1, read as the reverse complement.
TATTACCAGTATTGCATTTATGTTGGGGTGTGATTTTTCAATGTAAACAGTCACAACAGTTTTATTTATATTACATTATTTACACATTTATGAGCATGTAACCCAACCCTGCCCCTAAACCTACCATTTGTCAATAAAACACAAGATATAACAGGCAGATACAACTACCGTCATAATTTATTCAAAAAGTATTAATATTCCAAGTCTTCCGAGGCAAAACGATTGATTTGTGAGAGGAATAGACGCGATCGCCATCTCCATCTGCCATAAAGCTCATCCTGTGTGCTGCAGTCTGTGTGCATGCACAAAATAAAAAAATGCCGCCAGAAGAAGCCTTACGTCAGCCTTGGTTGTGAAATGCTATTGGCTCTTGTGTGTCTCGTGACCGATTGCATCATGCTACGGGACGAGAGTATGCGTTTGAAATGAGGTGTGAGTGCGTTAACGGAGCGGGATCATTTTCAGCGATTAAAACCTTGTTTTATACTCTTCTTCGCATAAAGACATCGTATGGCTTCAGAAGACTTGGAATGCAACACGACTTGTTTGTAATGCTGTTATACTGCTTGTTTTTCAATAAATACCCTGTGACTGCACTTATATTTGCCTGTTACGTGTTTTATATTGTTCAGAAGTGGGTAGATTTAGGGTAGGGATGGGGTTAGGTCCTCCAATGAAAGTATAAATTTGTATAAAATTATTTCTATTTTTTACAAATGCATGCAAACCATTGAACTAAGACAAACAACTGAAAACAACGGAGGACCCTACAAGTCGAAAAAGGACGCTAAAGGTGTACCTTGAGTGTCAAAAAGCGACGCCAAGTGATCCTGATCAAGCTTCAATATGTGACGAGTTGGGAGTGAGATCGTGTTGCGTTCATAGATGAGCATGGACTAGCAGAGTGAATGGGATTTAGGAATCTCCATAACCTTTACTTGAAAGTGGTTTTAATGTGTATGTACGTTTTTGTGTTTAATGAATGCCTTTAAATCACATGATCTAATGGTGTCATTTGGGATAATATATCAAAGCATCAGCTTGCTTATTTCATCATGTGAGCTATTAAATAATTTATGCATCAAGCTCTCTCTTTTAGTTCCATTCGCAGACGTGAAAATGCATTCGCTTAGATTATTTGGAGGCTTTGATGTTTTGGAGAAGTAAACGTAAGACTTGGGAACAGCCAGTTGTGCTTCCCAAAGAAATCCCACAAGTCATGCCAGCATCTCTCATCCTCTGTGGATCTGAGATTTGTGATATTCTAAGAATAGTTCATGTAACAAGGAGAGGTTATTCTCCTGAGCAGTGGTTCCAGGAGCAGAAAGAGAGAGATAGAGAGAAGGGATTAACCTACTTACACATGGGCCAGCGAACACCTGACTTGCCAAGACAACAGAGAGCTCTGCAGGCGGATGAAGGGGCTTCCTCTTGCTCCGCCACAGATCCCACTTTTTATTGACCCACTGTTTTAATGGCCAAGAAAGACATGGTGATCCCTGAATGACTCGGGGAGACATGAATGTCACCACCATGAATTAGCAATGTCTAGGGTAGTGATAGGAGCCATTGTGAGGCGGAATGAATGGGAGGTGAATGAACAGCGCTCTGAATAATGCACATGGGCAGGCTGACTGTATTTTTTAAAGCGATGGTGTTAAGGAAACCATCAGAAAGCTCAGGCTGGGCTGTGCAAAGAGACCATTAGCGGTTATAGCTAAAGATGTTTCTGGTGATCTGGAGAGACTCTTCCGTGGTGTCTTGTTTTGGCAGCCCTACATGTTCTTTTGGCCTTTAAAAGCATCATCAGGAATCCAAAGGATTTCCTCTCTCTTTTTATTGAGAGTAAGAAGACACAGGAATGTTAGGGAGAAGAAGGCAAATGGCAGATGAGATGACAGATGACATGAATTTGCATTGCTCCATATGAGTGACATCACGCTTTGTTTCAAAGCACGTGCACTAACCATCAGGCTAGAGTTCAGATGACTGAAAGATTTTTAAATTTACTATTTAGCGTACACACTAGGTTTGTTTAGATCCACTAATTTTCATAAATTGGAATGAATCCAATCTCATTTCAGACAGCAAAAATTCTGTTTATGTGAACCCTAAATGTTGCAGTCTGATTCACATTTTCGTTTACATGTGCATTACAATATACGTAAAGCTTATGTAAACACTGCGGCAGTGCACATGCATGATATTTTTAAATCGGATTGAGAAAATACACAGATTCAGGTGTTGACATGCTTAATTTTGTCTTGTTGATCAGATTATTTCAGGTCTACACCACCTCTTTCAATCCAATTGAAATCAATTGAGGTGTTTACACGAAGAATTTTCAGTCTGATTGAGCCATTAGTCAGATTATAAATCGATTATTCGGGTGCATGTAAACGAAGCTATTGGCATTGAGGCATACAGTTTCACCTGTGTTTGAGCTGCCAGTTGTTTAGCAGTTTTACTGGAGTCAGCACTTTCAGCTGCACAAAGTGAAGTGCTTTTGTTTTAGTGAGTCATCTTTAGTTCTGTTCCAAAACCTGCCTCGTTGCTTCCTATCTACAAAGACAGCTGCCTCCTAAGGCGACATTTTTACAGAATGTGTTTTTGCATTCCACTGTGCTGCTTTTCCAGTGTTTTTCTATGTAAACTTGATGCATGTTGCGCCATTCTAAAATCAAAAAACTTTTTAAAAACTTGTCTCTAGACTCTAGACTGCCCTGCATCTCACGTTTTTAAATGCAAAACATGTTCTATGTGAATGACCTTTATGGGAGCTTCCTAACCATCATGAAACCTCATAGATAATCAATTTAGAGCAGTGACTGAATGATAGCACTCTGCATAGGAGACTCGACTTACAATTGACTTCAATAGAGGTCAACTAAATAATAATCAATGAATCAATGTTTTTAATCTCACTGATCTATTATTCACAATACTTTTCAGTGTGTTGAATGAAATATATGCTTAGGTAACACTTTATTTTAGTGACTGTAATAACATAGTAATAACAGTAAATTATGCATACATTCAAGAAACTAACCTTAAACCAAACCCTGCAGTAATTATATGCTGTTAAGTAATATTACTCTACTAACTGTATAATTACTCTGCAACAGACACCTTAAAAAAAACTAATTTTTATCTTGCCTCATCTGCCATCTTCTGTTTATTTTATTTTATTTACTCAACTCATTACAGTGAATTCTAGGATTTCCTTATCCACAAAGAACATTCATGTGATACCTTAAATCCTGCTTCTCTAGGCAACTCACGGTTTTGGAACAGACCAGCTGTCTACAGCAAACAGTTTCAAATGTATTTTATATGTTGTTTCATCAGACATTCAACAGTCTATTATTAGATTATTCAAATGTCTGTGGTATCACAGAAGCACATACTGTATTAATTTGCATATGCCTTGTAGCCTTTAGAGAAATACATGTAAATATGTGAAATTCAGCTTCTGTCGCTATAGTACATTTATGTATAGTATATATATGCCCTGGTTTTACATTTATATGAAAGCATTTGGCAGATGCTTTTATCCAAAGTGACTTGCATTGCATTTGAGGTATATCAGATCATGGGTTTCCTGGGAATCAAACCCATGACCTTAGCGTTGCTAGCACCATGTTTTATTGTTTGAACTACATGAGTGCTCAAACAGTAGTTTGCTCTTAGGATATCAAATAACACACCTCAACTCTTCAACCATTAATACGACTGAATTGTTTCTCCACTCATTAAATGTGTAATCTTCTACATTTTGACCATCCTCCACTCCATTTTGTCCACAGCACCTTTGCCCTAAAACTGCATTCCAGACAAAGCCTCTCCATCTTGATAGTGGTTTCCATGGCACTGTGCTCGTACATTCTCATCATGAAGCAGATGGCAAGGTAGATGTATAGACTGCCTAATCGACAAGCTGCTGGTGTGCATACTCATAGACAGTATTTTTTTGTACTCAATTTCTCTTGGTAATTTCCATTTTTTCCAAACAATATTTATGGAGATTTCAGAAATGATCAGTCACAGGTTTGTTGTGGGAGCTTGCATGGAAACTTGCTTCTTGTTTTATTTTACACAGAACAATCTAGTGAAGAGATTGTCTGTTTTAGGCCAGCATGGAGTAATGCCCGCACTGATAATCCTTTTGGCAAAAAAAGTCAAAATGTCCCTGAGTGCTTAAGGGAGAAGTCCCCAGTGACTGATACTGCAGTTAGTGCTTCATTTACATGGGCATAGAATAAATCCCTTGCGCAGAGACGTGCAGTAATATTCTGCACTGCAGCAAAACCCATCCAACTATAGACCGAATTCACTCATTTGATGCCTGAGGTGGAGCTTAAAGTATTGAAGGGAACCATTGACAACTTGGATATTTTATGGTCTTATGTGTTTAGGATGAGAACAGAATGACCAGCTGAATGTTTTTATTCAAACTCCTCTTCAGTAGTCTGACTCTGTGGATTAAATGGGTCAGTGGAATACCTCCTTAACAACACATTGACGCTCATGTACACCCACTGCTTAGTCATTCCTGACTCTAGAACCAAATAAATATGAATAAAAGATGTCCACCCTTCTCACCATTTGCTCATAATATGCTGTATTGTTTGCTTTGTTCCCTACAAGCAAATAAAACAAGGAGTCACAACTGCACTGCATTATTGAGTACAAAATATTTATCTATGATAATTCTATGTTCTATTCTTTTGTAATTTTGGGTACCGTTTGGTGTAGTTTTAACTCCAAGCAGAGATTACGACAGTATTGAGGAATCTCATCATTGCTTTTTATTGATGGCTCTGGAAACAATGAGTGTATTTGCCAACACACAAGACCACATGCTAACAGTTCACTATACAAATGTGAATCTGATTTTAAAGCTATTTACTTATTTTTCCAAGTCATTTTTAAGGTTTTTTGTTATTTTTTGGCATCTGCAGGTTTGGCATTTGTTTGCTTTTTTTTTAGTTTACACATTTATTTTCTGTGTATTCATTCATGCATTATAGTGCCTGCATAGTAGTCAAGGGAACAACGATAAATCGCTCTAGTGACCTATTTTATGGCAGACCTGATCTGCAACCATTGATTTGAGGCCAGATGGGAAATCAGAGGATTTGCACCACATTTGGTTGCCTTGAAATTCCTGGTGCATGAGATCTATGGGATTGTACGGTTTGATGTTTCGGTGCTGAAAAGATTAAAATTTTTCACAGCATTATGTTTTCATGTGGCAGAAGAAGACTGAGCTGTTAAATCTACTTCTTTTTTATTGTACATTTACATTTATTCATTTAGTAGATGCTTTTATCCAAATCAAAGTTCAAAACAATTTAATTATCCTCCTGGTGTTACTTGAATTTAATTAGAATTCAGCCTTGAAATTAAAGAATGCCTATAATAATTACCTTATACATCGATTCAAAGCAAGATTACAGCATCACCACCAACTTGAGCGGTGATAAAGTATAGCTTCCTTTTTATAACACAGCAAGTTATATCAAGGAAATCAATTATTATTGTGGCTCTCTGCAATTCTTGATTCTGATTTGTCAGTTCTGTGGTCGATGAATGATTCAGTTGCTCACTTCCATTTGAACTGACCTTTAATGCTTGTTCACACCAAGAAAGATAACTATATTAGCGCCCACACCAATGCACAATAACGTTCTGTTTATTAAAAGCAAATGCTGCAATTATGTCATCTGCTACTTTAAATGCTCAAGCTCAAGTCAGGTCGATTCTGATTGGCTCTCAACGTTTTTCTTATTCATCAGCTGGAAAAAAAAAAACGTTCTGAAAGTGATTCCAGGAAATATCGTCTGTGTCATTATTGCTGTGGTGTGGACTTCGCTATTCTCATAGAATTAGAATCATTATTAAAACTTTATTATAGTTATATTTATAGTTAGGGGTGGGCGATATACCGGTAGACACGATTAACCGGTAGAAATTTCGCAGTTACACGCTCATGTGACATTGCTGTGCTTCGTGGTTACGAAAACTTAACGTTTGCATGTGTTTTTAAGCATTGTGGTTTATAAACAAGTGATTTAAAGCCACTGAAATGCAATCAGCAGCAAAAGAGAACTCATTTCGCTATATGCACGCACTGTCAGAGAGACCTGTCTGAGAGGCACACACACGTGAAGACGTTGCTCACAGAGCGCGATAGTATTGAACAGACTTATTTTTGCCGCTTGATGGGCCTTGAATGGTAAAAATGTGTCAAATGTCCGTCTTTGCAATTATCCTCGTAAACACAGTAATTTAGGTCTTAAGTGAAAACAAAAAGCTGAGGAAGAAAACACATGTGTAACAGAATATTGGATCCGGGCAGCTCTTAAAGTGACAGCAGTCTAATATTCCTGTTGTCTGTCATTCATGTTAATCAAACAACAAAACAGAGAAAATCTCTCATTGCTCTTAACTAAATCACTTTTGTAACTTTAATAAGAAGAAATATATAATTAATTTGGTCATATCGCCCACCCCTAGTTATAGTTATCCTTGGTGTGAAAGGGCTTTTCGCTGCAGCTTGCAAAACACATAAAAAGAAGTCAAAGTGCTTTTACAGGCACTGATTCAAAATGTAAAGAAAATGTCAATATCTTACACTACGCTTAGCTTGATCACTTAGACATGAGCGTTTGACTGGCGGTTATGTCATTATCAGTCAGAAGTAGCGCTCTCTGTAGCAGTCTGTGATTACTGAACAGTGGCTGCTTAGTGTTAGTCAGCAGAATAATAGTGCTGCTGCTGTTGGCTCTGACTCTGCTGCTCTGTGATTGTGCTGTGTATCTGTCATTTGAGAATTGTCCAGGCCGAGCTCAGCTGGATGGTTATACAAGCGCAAGCAGCAGCTGAGGGAGAGACAGCGTGCCGCGTCTCGTGTCCTTGCCTTGAGGTCACCAGACGCACTCTCAGGCATGGACGAATTGTCTTCTTCACCGGCCTTTAGGGCTGACCAACCCCTCTGTCAACAAAAGCCACCCTGCTCTGACTGGCACTGCTAATGCTAAAAATATACTTTTAGGAACAGCATGAGTAGAAGACCATTTTAGTTTTGGGTTTAGGTGTTTGTGGAGGAAGACCTTGATTGCTTTATTCATCTTTGACATCCTCATTTGACCTTATAGACAAACACAAATGCATTGTTTGAGTAATACTGTTTAGTTTTCGGGAATTCCAGCTTTTTGGAAAAGACTGCACATAGTTGGTTCTTAAAGTAGAAGTTTAGTTTGATGGGTGGAGAAGTCTTCTGGAAAAAATTTCTTTTGGAATTTGTTACATCTTTTCTCCACCCTGAGTTAAAGACGACAGTTTACAGGCGGATTACGGTCAAGCAAGCGGATGACAGGAAAAAGTCATTCCCTGCGTTTCTGAAAATTCATTCATTCAGTCCATTCATTAAAGGTACACTGTCATTCAAAAGATTGGTGTCATTTGAAAGAAATCAATACGTTTATTCAGCAAGAATGCATTAAATAGATAAAGAAGTGACAGTATAGGCTTTTTATATTGTTACAAATCTATTCTATTTCTGTTTTTTTTTTTTCTGAATGTTCTATTCATCAAACAAACCTGAGAAGTAGTATTAAAGTTTCTGCAAGAATATTAAACAGCACATCTGTTTTCAACAGCGATAATAAAAAAATATTTTTTGAGCACCAAATCAGCATACAGTATTAGAATGATTTCTGAAGGATCATGTGACACTGAAGACTGAAGTAATGGCTGAATGAATGAACTTTATTTTGCATATAAAAGGTCATCAGGTAAAGAAATATTTATTTACATACAAATGAATTAATAAAATAATATCCATTTGAATTCATTTTTCAATAATTCAGTGGTCCAGAGTTAATTTCAGCAATGCTCTCAGCTATGATGAGCTCAAGTTAATGTGCTACTCTGCCATTCACTGAAAAAAAAAATCTGGCTGATACTAATAAGCCGGTAATTTACTTAATTTTACTAAATTCACTTAATTTAAATGTAAAAATATATATCAAGTGATATATGTCTAGTTTAATAGTTCAATATGGGCTGACAAATATGACAAGCACTGTTACACCAGTCAGATTTCAGAGTTTTCTGCCTGTATTTTTAAAAGCACTGACTCCAGTGTTTCTTTTAGAGTCCCACGAGAGTTTCCACCTGGCTCTCTCTGTATGGTCTTTGTGTCAGTGTGTTTACGTGTGTGTGTCTGTGTTTTATTAATCAGACTTGGACAGAACATGGAATCCTCAGAACCAAAGGAATACCTAGCATTCTGCGTGAGTATCGGAGGGCCCGTTGCCACAGATACCAACCAAACAGACCATAATTTACACAATGACCTGTTCTTCTCGTATCTAGAGCCACAGATTCAATCAGTGCCAGTGCAGGAGTGGTGCTTGCCAGGCCTGTGGGTGTTCAGTGGCTCAGCGATCGGGGTGCTGACTTCATGTAATGTTTCCATTGCGTTTCTCTGTCATTTGTATCTTTTTCTTCCACAGTTATTGTAATAAAAACAGACAGAATAAAGTTGGATCACCCTTGGCCTGTAGTTCTGACTCATAAACCCCATGAAACTTTGGCTTGAGCTCTTTCCCTTGCCTCGCCACAGCCCCAGTCAAGTCTGCTGGCTTTGGCTTGGCAGCGAGAAGTAATTCCTTAAGGAGTTCATGTTTCTTGGGGCTGATAGCTGGTGCAGGTCTCTCCTGACCTAAATGTGCACATGGCAGTATGTTCAAGTCCTGGAAAAGTTTTCTCGTAAAAGACCTTTTTGGCCGGCTGTATAGAGAGTGTCTTTTCTTGCTTGGCAGGCCTAGGTTGGTCTTCTCGATTGGCTGTCTTGATAAAGTCCAATATCGATCTGGTTGTTCGTAGTGTGAATCTAATGGATTGTGGTTGCTTTGAGCGGCAGTAAAAGTGTATTATAGCACTGTTTTTCCACCAGTATCTTGTTTCTGGGGGACCTACAGGTTTGAGATTTGATCGGATGAATGGTGTGAGAGGTTGGGTCATTACTTTAGTTTATCGTTTGCTTCTTTTTTGCCCCAGCAAAAAAACATCATTTGACCGGTTTTGAGATATTGTCGTGAAAGGTGCTTTCAATTTAGGCTGCGATTACTGAGCGCTCCAGGACGAGAGCCAAGGGCTCAGCGATGCCCATCGGTTGAGTGGGTGAACAGAGGGTCAAGGTTTGTTGTGAGTATTGTAGACGAGTATTAGCACGTTACTGCAGTCTATCCCGTCATAAAGAGGCAAACTGCTTAGTCATGGAAGGACAAAGTAGCCCTTTATTGACTGTCATATTGTTATGGTGCCAGTGAGTGTAATGTTGCATTTGTTCTCAATAGGGCACTTAACTCTCTCTGTCTGTATAATAACTGTAGTGCTGCATTTCATTTTTGGTCTCTCTTCGGGATCCAGATGGTGTTGGACTGAAAAATGTATAAAATTCAAGTAGCTGATTGACCATAAAGTAAATAGTTACGCAAAAATGACATTTCTGGCACTGTTAACTCACCTTCATGTCGTTCTGTATGACTTTCTTTCCTCAATGGAACCAGGTGAATTTTTTTTAAGAATATCTCATCAGCTCTTTTCAGTTTGATGTAAGTGGAAGTTTTGCTGCTGTATATCAATCAGTACTTGTATGTATTATTATTTTAAGGATGACATCAAATGTGTAAAGCAGCTAAATGTTATTTAAGTTGGTTCAAACTCATAAGGTTGAAAGATTATACAGATCTTAATGGAGTCACCTGCTGAGCTTTATCGTCTCTGCAGTGCTCAGATTCACTGTTCTGTTCACTTTGGTCACGCCTAATAGCCTACAAGACCATTTGAGGATGTGGTTTATTGTTGTAATTAGTTGTGTAATGATATTACCCTCTTGGTCATACATCTGAAGACTGATACTTCATGCTTCTAGGATAAATGAATTAGTATATACTACCGTGCAAAAGTTTGGGGTCAGTAGACCCCTTTTGGAAGAAATTAATTCTTTTATTTAGCAAGGATGCATTAAATTGATCCAAAATCACAGTAAAGACATTTATGTTACAATCTTATTTTTATCAAATAACTGCTGTTCTTTTTAATATTTCTATTCATCAGTAATCCTGTAAAAAATGTATCCCAGTTTCCAAAAAAATATTAAGCAGCACAACTTTTTTCAACATTGATAATAATAAGAAATGTTTAATAATAAGAATGATTTCTGAAGGATCATGTGACACTGAAGACTGGAGTAATGACGGCTGAAAATTCAGCTTTGCCATCACAGAAATAAATTACATTTTAAAATATTAAAATAGAAAATAGATAGTTTAAATTTTAATAATATTTTACAATATTACTGTTTTTACTGTATTTTTGATTAAATAAATGCAGCCTTGTTGAGCAAAAGAGACTCTTTCAAAACTGAAGAAATATCACCATCAAACTTTAAAAAATTTTTTTGTTCTTTGGATAAGATGTTTAGAAGCATTATATATATTCTAGATTCATGCTAAAACATGCAATGTTTAGTTGTACTTTATGAAGACCGATAGTTGCCTTTTAAATGTTTGTTTGTGGTGCTGCTTGCTAAGTGCATTACTGAAAATGATTTTCTGTTCGTTTTTACAAACGATGGATGTAATGGTTTGTAAGTGCTCATTTCCAATTACAATTTTTATGTTTCCCAATGTTCCATTAAATCCTGGTATATAGCTACAGGATGTTGTAGCTCAAACAATGAAATAACAAGGGAAATGACCAGGGATAAAAAAAAAAGCTCTGAAGAGTCTCGACCTGATGAGTCTGTCTCTCCCTGGACCGCAGTGGGCAGTCCAATTTTGGTGTACCGATGTCCAAACATAGCTGCAAGAAAATGAGAGAATGGCCACAGAGGGAAATCATTTATCACATGAGCGGCTCAGAACTACTACTTTCATCACCACAGGTTCTTGATCAGTGTGCCACAGCTGTCCAAATGCTCATTATTTCTCTGCCTCAGCATGCCTTGTGTTCACTGTAGGAGGAGGTACAGGAACACAGTGAGTGGTTTATAGAAACACAACTCATCTCTAAACATATAGCAGGACATCAGTCTACAGACTGGATTAGAAATGACATGTTTCCTGTCAGGGTTTTCCTGGCAACTCAACCACAATCAGTATAAAAATTGCTGTTTTTGTCATTCACATTTTTTTGTCCCTTTTTCGTTTTTAAAATAGCTGGATTTGAGTCTGATTAGATTTAGCTAAAAACACATCTCAATGGTAGAGCAAATTAGAGAAAATATGATTCTTCAGCAGGGGTTCTGCAGCTGCAGGGTCTGATAATTATCATTTGATTTCAAACGAAAACAAACAATATTAACTTAAACCAAAGCTAAAGTATTAAAGTGTATTCACTAGTTTAATCTGTATGATTTGAAATTTCATTTTGAAAGAACTTTCTTATGCTTACCAAGGCTACATTTATTTAAACAGAAATAGAGTAATAATAATATTGTGAAATGTTATTATAATTTAAATTAGCTTTTTTAATTAAAATTAATGATTTCTATTGTATTGTATTTTAAAATGTAATTTATTCTTGTGGTGGCAAAGCTACAGCAGCCATTGCTCAGTATTTAGTGTCACATGATCCTTCAGAAATCATTTTAATATGCTGATTTGCTGCTCAAGAAAACATGTCCTATTATTATTAGTTGAAAATGTTTTTTTTTCAGGATTTTTTAATCTGTTTTTTTTAATAGAAAGTTTATTTAGAAAAAAAATTGAAACAGCATTATTTAAAATAGAAACCTCTAAAATGTCTTTACTGTCCATTTCAATTATTTGTTTTTAAATCTAAAGAGTGGCATACATGTATGACTCATGAATAGTGATTATTAATAACTTCACGATTCATGATAAGGCATGCAAATACATTCATTTAGTAGTAAATTGGTAGGTATCAGTATTCACCAAGGCCTTTGAAAATGTCCCCTGTACTTTTTATTTTCAGAAAGCTGTCGTGAATGTTAAGGGATTTGCTTTCAAATTGTGGCCTTAAGCTCTGTCTTTCTCATTAATCACCATTGAAGGGCTTCTTTAAAGACACCACAGATTATTTTTGGGTACGTTTGGGTGTGTGTGTTTGGGAGGAGTGTTTTTGTGTTGGTAGCTGTGGCTGTTAGGACACACATCTGTTAGCCACCAGCTGAAACAGAGCACATGAATGCATTATGAATGGCAAAGCATGTTGTTCATGTTCAATGAATGTACTGAATCTGCTTTCCATGACTTAACAAATTCAATTAGCAAAATACTTTTTTTTTTTTTTTTACCAAAAGGTGACTCATATTTTTTTCCCTGCTTATTCCCATGATAACAAGTTAATTGCTCTGAGTCAGCTTGCATATATTCTGTACAATTGCTTAATTTCCTTTCCATCCAGAGAGACACACATCTGATCAAGGAGGGAGGAGGGCATCAGCCAGTTCAAACCGTGTAAAAGAGTAAACCAAAGAGTTCACACAATTCCCAGTAATTCATACATCATTTCTTTCTTTTAAAGATAGAAACATGTAGATAGAAGGTCAGTGGGCTGCTCGAAGGAAGCGTTGACACCCTATTGTTTACTGTCATTCATCAAAATTTTTTAAAGGGGTCATGAACTGAGAAACCAAAATTCCCTTGATCTTTTGACATATAAGAGGTCATTGTGCTATAAAAACATCCTGAGAGTTTCAGAACTCAAAACATTCTTGTTAGTCTAAAAACAGCTTATATTGAAGCCAGTCTGCCAGGTTATGGAATGTACAACTCTATAATGTAATAGTGTGGATAAGCACCGCCTCTGCAGAAGAAGATCAACACCTGCCTCTACATCGCTGCCTGTTTAGCCCCACACACCGATTCGTGCATGTAGAGTAAATAACAAAAAGCAAACGCAGGTCTATGCGGAAACCAAATGATAAAGATGGCTCCGAATACAACAAAACGCTGTGCAGTTCCAAGTTGTGGAAAAACACAATCTTTGCATTGCCTTGCTTGTGATCCCAACATTAGGAAAGAGTGGATGAACTTAATTTTTAAGTAAGAACTTGGTCCTTTGTTCACTTCATTGTATCGTAGATTCATTTACAAACAAAGTACAATTCGAAAAGGGTTTTTCAGAAAGACTGAAACTAAATAAGGATGCTGTGCCAACTATATTGGTTCCCACAGTAATGTTGCAACACACGAGTGTGAGTAACTGTTTTTATTATGTGGTCACTATTTCTTTGTCTGTTAAACAGATCGTTTGATATGAGTATTTATGCGTTTTAAATCTAAATCACTGCAGCGTCCATCTATGAGGAATGTACGCGGTCAAACATATACAGCTATTAGCCAATCAAAGCAGTGGGTGTTTACTTCTGAGTCTACAATCTGCCTATTCAAACAGATCGTTCTGATGAGGGGGGTTAAAAATAAGACAGAAAATAGCCTATTCTAAATTACAATGATTTTTGATGCAAAATCTTGATAAAATTATAAGTGGATCTCAGAGAACAGTACAAAATAAAAAAACAAAGGCAGTTCATGACCCTTTAAGAGATTTCCATGAGCTGAGACCCTCAGGAGTATGTCCTGTTTGCTATGCTCTCAGTTTCACAGTGGTTTTGATTTTTGAAATGATATCCACCCCATGACAATGAAGTGCGGTCGAGGGGTTCTCCCCGTCCTCGTGCTGCCGCGGTTGCTAGGAAACTGCATGTCAAGGGTCTGTCACTGGTATGTTAAGTTGTCTACCTATTATCAGTCAAATTTAGCCACTCCAGGCTGTCTTTTCTCGGGAGATCTTGTCTAATGCTGAATACATTTATTAGTTGGCTGACTTACTTTTAATCAATATATAAATATTGTATTTCACAAGGGTATAAGCTGCTTTTCTAGTCGTAAATTTGGTCTTACAGGGAATACCTCTGACATTTTCTCCACCTGTTGGCCCATGTGAGTATTGGAAATGCCTCCAGATTCCCAATGTTTGGTTTTGCCCCTTGAGGTGTGGCCAGTGATGCAGTTCCTCTGGAATTCTAAGATCAGGAATCATAAATGAATCACAGACCTGTTTTAGCTGTGTTTTATAACCATCCTCTTCTCTTCTCTTTTTGTCTGCCTCTCCAGGCTTTGGACCAGGACCGAACAGCTTTACAAAAGGTCAAGAAATCCGTCAAAGCAATCTACAACTCGGGTCAAGGTGAGTTTTGACCCAGCTCTTCAACAGTAATTCTGGAAATATTAAAATATGATTCGAAATTTCCAGAGAAAGTTGCTTTTTTTATACAATACGTGGCTGTACAAAAGGCCAAAGTGATTTTTGACTTGTTTAATTCACAAATTCCTGGTGAATTACTACTCTAACTGACAATCATGAAGTGAGAAGTCATAGTGCCTACTTTTTGCAGGCTTCTTGCTACCATTTCTTCTCCTATTCCTTCTAGGGAAACTCGAATACTTACATGCCCTCTAGGGTAAATCAGCATGAAAGGTCAGGAAATCCTCCAGACCATCTCATGAGTGGTTTTTGGCTCATCCTGTCCCTTCTCTGCCCTTTATCAGCTTGTAACTCTTCAATGTCATTCCTCTCCTATTGGCCGAGCACACAGTCCAGATGCCAAATATCATTGGCAGTTTGATCAAGGCCTCATAATGCCTAATATTTACACTCAGGCGTCTCTTGTGGATCTGAAATTGACAAAGACATTGACATTTGCAAGGTTGGGATCAGGGCTGGAGATTGAGAACCAAACAGTGTGTGGATCTAAGTATATTTAGGACTCAAAAACAGGACAGATGAATGTGTTCTGCTGCTGTGTGACCTAGAGATGGGTCACAATGGACGACTAGACTATAAAAGTATAAAAAGACTAAAAAGATGATAAAAGCACTACTGTTTGATCAGTAACCTTGTTATGTGTTTATTAAAATCAAAGGGTTAACCTTTTAACTCACAAACGAGCGATTGGGATCAAAAGCAGCCTAATTATACAGGGCTTCCAGTCAATTATAATTATGATGATTATTATTATTAATAGCAGCAATACTACTACCACTACCACTGATAATAATAATAAATTTAAAATAGTATTATTAATAATAATTTTATTATTATAACACCTTTCATACATAAAAATGCAACTCAAAGTGCTTCACAATATAATTATGAATAAAAAAAAACAGTGCTGTCAAATTCACTAATCGAATCCAAAATAAAAGTTTGTGTTTACATAATATATGTGTGTGTGTACTTTGTATATTTATAAGTATATATAAATGATAGGTTGATGACTTCAATGATAGGTTAGAATTTTGTGAATTTTTTTGAATGAAAGATCAAAAGGATAAACAATGCCGATTTATTTTCACAGCCACCTTTGTTCAAATTTACCAAGGGTACCAATATTATTGGAGGGCACTGTATATATTTAAGAAATATTTACATGTATATATACATATTCATATTTATATATAATTTTTATGTGTATTATAAATATAAGTATATATTACATATTTCTTAAATATATACATGTATGTGTGTATATTTATATATACTTATAAATATACACAGTACACACATATTATTTAAACACATTTTGGATGTGATTAATCGTGATTAATCGATTTGACAGCACTAAAAAAACTTTTAGAAAAGAACATTTTTTTTTTACACAACAGAACTTGCTTTTATGTTATTTCATGTAATAAAAAAAAATTATATATGTCTGTCCAATCTTTTGAGTGGAAGTGCATGCATTTGGGAGAGATTCAAAAGCTCATAACAAAGACATAACAGTCAGAAATAGGAAACTACATCATTTTTTGGTTCATTAATGGTTTTCACATCACCCTGAATGAGCACTTTTAACGCTCTGAGATTCCCTCAGGTTGTTCCTCTGGGTCCAGAAACCTTCCCATCTGGTCATTTATAGAAGGTGGAATGCAGATTTTGATTGTTATACTGATATGAGGACATGACTGGCACTGAATGTGGCAGTTTTAAGCAATGTGATATGTAAGACTTCTTCTTGTGAGATGAAGTGCTTGATCAGACTGATTGGCTGATCTCTCTCTGATCCCAGTATCCCTTAGAGACCACTCGTCCTCTACACCTCTTCAGCAATGCAGAGACATTCCCGTCATGATTCAGCAAATGCCAAGAGAATGTCACCTTTTCGGTTTGTGAATGAAATCACACCAACTCCAGCTGAATGCAGCTGGTCATGACACATATCACTCTGCTCACTGATGTCTTCCTGAAGTGTGGAATGTCTCATGTTATGATATTAAGTGTAGAGCGCCATTATGGGCGGCAGGCAGAGGATGTAAACTGGCTCCCGCTGTGTTATCAACTCTCTGCTGTGTGCATTGCAGGTGGCCTCTGTGTCATGATCCTGTTTAATCAGATGTGACTGTATAGTAAGCACCCTAATCGGCTCCTGATGATTAATACCTGAGCTCTTGACACTTGGCATGGGGCTTTTATTCTCTGTTGAATTGCAGAGGTCTGCTTATGTCACTTTGCTTACAGTCGTGTTTAGATCTGTCTGCATGCATGATCTGCTTATCTTCAGAAGTCTTGACAGTTAATGAAATTTGTTTGCAATGGTTTTACTTTTTTAATCTAATTGCTTACATTAGTATTAATATAAGTATTAGTATTTAATGTATATAACTGCATAAATAATGTCTATTTAATGTAACACTGTATGCATGTAATTAATGAAAAGTGCTATACAAATAATAGTAATAAATATTATTAGTTGTAGTAATATATATTATCATTTATATTTATAACGTATGTAATTTATGAATAAAAATCAAAAAATAAAATTAATCTTAATAAAAAAAATTAGTAATGGTAATTATTTTGTATTTAATATATATAATTTATATATAATATATATAATTTTACACAATAACACTTCCATTTGTGTTATTTCATAGTTTTGATGACTTCTCTATTATTCTACAATGTGGAAAATAGTAATATAAAATAAGTTTGGCTGTCCAATTTTTTGAGTGGAAGTATGTGCATTTGGGTGAAATTTATAAGCTCATATAAATAAGACATCAATCGTAAAACAAAAGATCGTAACAAAGTCAGAAATGAGCTCAACTTTTTTTTTTTTTTTTTTTGATTCATGGATGGTTTACACAATACTTTAAATCAGCACCTTTAACACTCTGAGGTTCCTTTAGGGTCCTCTGAGTCCAGAAAGGCTGCAAGTAAACCTTAGCTGCTCGTTTATAGAAGGTGACAGTCCTTTATTTCAGGGTACCAGATCTCTTAGCTCTACTCAACAAGACAAATGATCTAATAATGTCACTCTGTCATGGGCTGGGGTCCCAGTGTGGAACTATGGGAAGATGATGAATCAGTCCCAGATGCTGGTGGTGTCGATACTGTTTCCTAATATATGGAGACCCTAAACTTATATGGTTCTAAAGATGATAATGTTAGAACTTCTCTTCATGTTCCTCATTAAACAAAAGACTGTTTTGTGTGTGTATGTTTTCCTAATATATGGAGACCCTAAACTTATACGGCACTTAAGATGGTAATGTTAGAAATTCTTTTAGTGTTCCTAAACAGAAGTGTATGTATGTTTTTTTTTTGTTTTTTTTGGAATGGACAAATTATTAATGGGCACCTGCTTTACTTTCCTGTGGGTGCTGATGACCTTGACCACACTCTCTCTCTGTGCCCAGTGAGGTACATATTTGTATTGGAAGGGCTATTATTGGTTTACATCCTGTGGGCTGAGATTTACACAGGAAGCTGTCCTAGTTGACAAATGTAGAGGGAATTGAGGAATTCTCTTTTCTTCCTTCACGTTATGCTATTTAAATAGGTGTGTTCAACTTGAAGCGGTGTTGAGCAGACCGATTGCTGTATAACATCAGTGTACCGTGAGAGCGATTATAGAGCAGACGGCTCTGTAAGCTTTTGAATCGCTCTTGCGGTACTTTGATGTCATACACTGATCAGTCTTTGCAGTGCTGCTTCAAGTCAAACACACCTATTAAAGGGTTAATTCACCCAAAAATGAAAGTTTGATCGTTAATTACTCACCCTCATGTCGTTCCAAACCCGTAAGACCTTTGTTCATCTTCAGAACTCAAGTTAAGATATTTTTGATGAAATCTGACCCTGCATAGACAGCAACGCAACTACCACGTTCAAAGGCCCAAAAAGGTAGTAAGGACATCGTTAAAAGCGTTGAAAACTGACACAGAAGGGAATAAACTGTTGAATGAAGTTGTTATTTTTGTTTTCTTTGCACACAAAAAGTATTCTCGTAGCTTCGTAACATTATGATGATTATGAGGACTATTTTAACAATGTCCTTACTACCTTTCTGGGCCTTGAATGTGTTAGTTGTGTTGGTGTCTATGCAGGGTCAGAAAGCTCTCAGATTTCAACAAAAACATCTTAATTTGTGTTTAGAAGATGAACGAAGGTCTTATGGGTTTGGGACGACATGAGGGTGAGTAAATAATGACATAATTTTCATTTTTAGGTGAACTATATCTTTAACTTTGGAAATGGACACCATTTTGACAACATGACATGTCTCCATCCACAAGGGTAATTTTTTAATTAGTCTTATGATTTTTATGTTAATCAGTAGTTAGGTTATAAAAAAGTTGAAGTGTGTTGTTTTTCTTTCTATATTTACTTTCTCCTATGTCAGCTTAATATGCAGAAAGGTATCATTTATAGGTTGATGGAGTGTTCAGGCAACATTTGAAAACATTATTGTCATTATTTTTGCAATTCTGTTGGTGATTGTAGTGGTGCAGAAATTGCACACTTCATCTTTATATAAAGTATATTCCAATCATATAATAATATGCATGGTTTGTTCTTATTCTCTACAGAGCATGTGCAGAATGAGGAGAATTACGGGCAGGCACTTGACAAGTTTGGTAGCAACTTCATCAGCCGAGATAACTCTGATCTGGGGACAGCCTTTATCAAGTTCTCTGGCCTTATCAAGGAACTGGCCGCTCTCCTCAAGAACCTGGTGAGGGATAGTGGACTTTTTGTTTTATTCTTATCTTATTTTCTTAGTCTTAATATTTATTTTATTTTATTTATTTTTTCATTTTTATTTTAATTTTTTAATTTTTTTTTTTTTTTTTAATTTTATTTATTTTACAGTTAATCACAAACTGTATGATTTCTCTTCTGATTCTCCTCCTCAGCTCCAGAGTCTCAGCCACAATGTCATCTTCACCCTGGACTCTCTGCTCAAAGGAGATCTGAAGGGAGTGAAGGGGGTAAGATTTACATCGCTGTCTCTGGACTAAACTAATTGGAAAGGCCCCCTCTGAGGAACACCCTGATTTACTGCTCCATACCCGCCTTAAATGAATCCCTTTGGACCAAAAAAACGCACACTGTAAATCTGGTTGGAATTAAATTACAGGGTTCTTCACGCCACTGTCCTCTATGAAACACAATACCGAAGGAATGGCCGCTGTTAGCGCTAGTAAACAGTGTGGGAGTGTTTAAGGCCCTTTGACTCAGTCAGTTTAAAGTGTTTACTGGTTGACTGGAGTAAAGAGCTCAGGCGTCAGACTGACCACTCCTGTCAGCCGCTTGTTGATGTCTCAGGCTTGAAGGCAAACGTGTAGTGATTGTGAAAATTACTTACACTAAGTGTACGGCCGTCTCACACTGAGCGGTTTTGGAAAGGCTGTCTGATTGTTTTCACATTAGTATGACCCAGGCTAAGAGCCTCTGCAGCATCAGCTGAATTTCTGAGTGGAAGTGATGAGGCTTCACTTTTTTGCTCAGTAGACGGAGGATACATACCTACCAGCCCCCATTCTTTCTCTCTCACTATCTTGGTTGTACTTTGTCTCTCTCTTTCTTTCACTCTCTTACTCAGCGGAAACGAAACCGTTCTCTAAAGCCCTTATTGACAGAGGCAGAGGCAGTTGAAGGGCGTAAGTGCTGTCCCTGGAGGACATTATCAGCTCTCTCTAAAATCTTTCCTGCACTGGTGATGCCTCATAAACCATTAAAAAGCACCTACACCAGTGCTCCTGTATGTGTAACCAGGACTCTCTCAGAGACACAAGACAGCTTATTCAGTTGCATCAGAATTACTGCAGAATTCAATATAGTGGATATACTGAATATGTGTGTGTGTGTATTTATATATACACACACACACACACACATATATATATATATATATATATATACACACACACACACACACACACACAAATTTAATAACAATTTAACGAAAAAAGAATTTATCCAAAATAATTTGGATTTTAAATGCAGATTATAATGTACAGTACAGAAAAGTGGATATTTATTTTGAGATTATCTAAATTATTATTATTATTTTATTGTTTTTTATTTATTTATTTATTTATGTAATTTTATATATAGACTAACTTTAAGTGAGTGTTAGATGATGGTATTGTTAAACACTAAATGTTATAATATGGGTACAGGGAGGCACGATTAAATGTCGAGATTAAATGTTAGATTTTGAATTATATATGTATGTGTGTATATATATATATATATATATAAAATTCAATATATCTAATATTTTTATTTGAATTTAGTGTGCATTCAGTTCCTAAATTTTTAAATGGACTTTACATTTTATATATAAATCCAGCTTCAGCTTCATTTGATGTGTAAAACAGCATAATAGATGGGAACTCTCAAAAACAGAAACATAAATGACAAACTACATAAAAGTGCCGAACAGCACCGAGGGAGACCTGTCACATCTCTGACTTATATGTATTCAGAAGCATAAATTGCTGTAAGCTTCTGGATTCTGCTTCAGCAATATGAATATATTCATGCTGTAAACAAATTTATGCTCATGCCCTTTCTAAGAAGCCAGCAAGCTGATACAGCTCAGGTAAAGTAACACACTCCAAAAACATCCACGTATGTTTCATGATCAATTATTATTTCAGCAGATGAACATTTGGGTAGTAGCAAAGTGAATAACGTCATTAAGTCCAGAGAATAGGTTCCTGAGAGTGGGAAAATCTGATAAAACAATTGCATTACCACAGTCCATATCAGTCACTACTGTACATCAGCGCAGTGAGTTTCAGAGTAGTGATCAAATCTCTTGATTTCTTTGGTGCTTTATATTGTATAATAATGTGTTCAGTTTAACAACTCTGAAAAATGGTCTATAACTCTGCACAGTAAACCTAATTGCTTTGCACTATTTATTTTATTTCCCCCAACACAGGATCTTAAAAAGCCTTTCGACAAGGCCTGGAAAGACTATGAGACCAAGTTGTAAGTATCATTATCGTGTTTATATTCTTTTGTCATGTATACAAAATGTTGTTTAATGTAATATGGTGATATACAGCCGTTTTATGGCTATGCTCAAACAACAACATATCATCATCGTGAAAGAGCCACTTGTGGTAACCTCTAGCTGAACTTAAGCTTGTTGTTTCATTGTCATCTTCTGTTTCTTGCGTTTTTGTTGTAGCACAAAGATTGAGAAGGAGAAGAGGGAACATGCCAAGCAGCATGGCATGATCCGTACAGAGATCACCGGTGCAGAGATCGCAGAGGAGATGGAGAAGGAACGGAGGATCTTTCAGCTGCAGATGTGTGAGGTGTGTGGGCTTGAAACTTTCTGTCTCTTTACTTATTGTTTCACCAAGAAAAGTTAGCTTGATGGTAGTTTTGATTGTTCAGCAACTTCAGGTTGTCTCTTGTTCTCTTCTGACGTCACGTCTTCTCTAACTTGAGGTGTTGTGAAAGGCCAGGAGATTTTCAGATGCATTCATGTTTCACTCAGCAGCTCTGGAGCAAGTTTTGAAGCGGCTGTTTGAGACATCATGGCTTGGCAGTGTCTTAGCTCATGAATATTAATTAGGCCATTCTGACGTTGCTAGGTAACATTGCTGAACCATCCATTCACATAACCTGATTAATATTCATGAGTCAAGCAACAGTGGGCTTTGTATATTCAGGTGCAGAATATGCTTGAGTACAGACATACCAGGATATCAGACCAGCTTTATGTTTAAACATAATTTTGCTCTTTTTATATATATTGTACACACATATATATATCCAAGATGAATTTTTCTGGAGATCAGGTCTGCAGTACAGCATTTGGTCATCTTTGACAAAAACTGTATGAACAATTTAATGCTGAATTACAAAGTGCAAAACATTTAATCATCAAACAAACAAACAAGGTTCCAAGGCTCATTTCAATCAAATAAAACAGCTTTTAATTCAATTGGATTTCATAATCAAAACAATATACAGATAAACTTATAATACAAGCAAAAAAAAAAAGTATAAAGTATATTAATGAGACCAAAGACCGTCAGTTAGATTTAGCCAAAATGAATTATATCTCATGTTTAACCACTATAGAGACATCAGAGCCAGTGGTAAATTCCAGAAGAACTGGCCGAAAATTTTCAAATAGATGTTATCTTTATTAACAAACCGCATATTTGAAGTCTAAACAAGTAAATTCTCACCTAAAAAAACTCTTAAAACTACATTCTGTGACACAAACACAGTATTATTTATCAAATTATAGTGGATTTGGGCATCCACCATGACACTCGCTGTGAGAAATACTGCAAGCGGAGTGATACAAACAGTGAAGTGGTTGGAGTTCTGTTATCACTAGAATATCGCATTCCTCTCAGCCAATCAGATTCGAGGACCAGAAAGCACTGTTGTTTAAATTATAATAACAACTGATGCAGGCTAAAGTGGTCTCCTCTATTTTATATATCAGTTTTATACCAGATGTGATTGGGTGGAGCATTTAAATACAATTCTTATAGCTGAGCCTCTTTAACCGCTTCAAAGCATGTGTGTTTGTGTGTTTAGAAGGGTGCAGCGTTGATGTATTTGCCTGTTAACACACCAGTGTCTCTATGTGCTTTACTGTCCATGGTTCCCAACAGTACCTGATCAAAGTGAATGAGATTAAGACCAAGAAGGGAGTGGATCTCCTCCAGAATCTCATCAAGTATTATCATGCACAGTGCAAGTGAGTGTCCCAGAATCCTGTTTTCTTGTAACAGATGTAAGGTCTGTTACTGTACTTCCTAAGAATTGTCTCCTAGATTAGTTAAGATATCCGTATTTGGGGTGTGAAGTGGAGATATATTATCTTTAAAGAGTTTGAAATTGTACACAGTTATTAAATGTACACTACCGTTCAAAGTTTTGGGGTTAGTGGGATTTAAAAAAAATAATAATAATAATATTTTTGTACAGCAAGGACACAAGATCAAAAGTGACAGTCAAGGCATTTATAATGTTATAAAAGTTTTCTATTTCAAATAAATGCTGTTCTTTTGAACTTTATGTTCATCAAAGATTCCTGAAAAAAATGTAACCTGGTTTTCACAAAAAAGCTGAAAATTCAGCTTTGTCTTCACATTATTAAATTACATTTTAAAATATATTCATATAGAAAACAGTTGTTTTAAAATGCAATAATATTTCACTATTTTTGATCAAATAAATGCAGCCTTGATGAGCTTATTTCAAAAACATAAAAAAAAATCTTACTGACACCAAACTTTTGAACAGTGTATGTAGTGTTGAACAAATGCCTTACAGCCTTTCATTTGTTCTTCTTGTGCTTTCTCTCAGTTTTTTCCAGGATGGCTTGAAAACCGCTGACAAGTTGAAGCAGTATATTGAGAAATTAGCAGCTGATCTCTATAATGTTAGTTAACCTTTCAATTTATAATTCTTTTTGCTGTTTTCTTTTAATATGCTGTTTGTTCTATTATTATGCAGTTCTCTTTGTGAGAATGTTATGATTATATTAAGTATGATATCATGAGGCAAGCATTATTAATATATGAGTCTGTGAGAGTAAAATATTATCTCATATTCAGACAGAAAAATGTATAGCTCAAATCACCTGTTCCTTCGCACAAGTAATAAAGATTCACTAGCAGTGTCTTCTCAAGAGAGTGTTAACTGTTACGAAACATCTTAAAATGAGGACTTTGTTTTATATTACTTATTTTTTTATATTTATTATATTTTAACACATTAAATTTGTATTGTCAGATAAAACAGACCCAGGACGAAGAGAAGAAACAGCTCACAGCTCTCAGAGACCTCATTAAATCGTCTTTACAACTGGACCAGAAAGAGGTAGGATGGATATATATCCTCTGCCTTTAATCCACAATGGCTTGATGAGACCTTTTTGTCTTTGATTTACTGATCACAGAGGGTAATTTATCAGAACAGTGCCAATTCCTTTCATAAACGTCATGTAGAATTGTCTTTGTATGCAAAAATGGATTTACATGCTGTTTAAAGATATGAGTCCGGATGTGAATATGCTTTTCATGTCCAGTTAGTCATGACATTTACCGCCTCTGTGAGACATGTGAAGTAGGTTTTTAGCGTTTGTGTGCAAGCGTACACGTTCTCTTGAGAGAGAGGAAACATGGACACGAGGGTCAGGCAGTGACAACACAAGCTCTTTTGTAGAGCCTAGCGTTTGATCTTTTATGTGTTTTGTTTGGAGTTGATGTCCATTCGAACCGGACGTCTCTGGTCTCGATTGAATAATGTTCTGCGTTGTATTATCCTCGAACGCAGCTGTGAATATTGTATAATGTTAGGTTCGCTCTTATTTTGATTCTATGCACACTGCAATAATAGCAATCTGACATCTGCATTTCTGACTCCTCTCCTCCTTTTTCCCTTTCACTGCCTTCCACCTGAAGTCTAGGAGAGTAAGTTCATAAAAGTAACATTTAATGTTGCCAGACTGCTTTTTCCCCATTTGATTTTTATATTTTATATATGTATACACACGATGTGTTCAAAAGTCTGAGAGTGCTACTAAAACACTTTTGATTTTCATTTAGTTTGCATTTTGCATTTTTGTAATTTAATTTAATAGAATTACACATATTGTGGTAACATTTGGTGCTAAATATTTCTTCTCAATTTTACATCGTAATGTTTAAATATTCTTTGTTTAAAATACAAAAACTTTCTTTGCAGTTTTAATGAAAAATAAAACCCCCAGATTTTTTATGTAGTTTCAGACTTTTGATCGCACTGCTTTTTACTCGGTATGTCATTCTTTTTATTTATTAGATTCTGACTGTTTTTGTGATGGTGTGCAGGATTCTCAGAGCAAGCAGAGCGGTTACAGTATGCACCAGCTGCAGGGCAATAAAGAGTTTGGCAGTGAGAAGAAGGGCTATCTGTTTAAGAAGAGTGATGGGTGAGCTCACAGTTTGACATGAAATGTAGTCTGATGTTGTTGTTGTTTTTCAATATTCTGTGTAGTGCCACGTAATTGTCTCTTAATTGTGTCTAATGGAATTGGCTACGCTGTAATTAATTGATTCAGCACATTGCTTCTGAGTACTGCTTTCTCAGGCTTTAGAGTGTCAAGCCATTCAAATAAATACAGTATAAACATCAGGCACCAAGATGCTTTTCCATAGATGTAACATTGGCACTCCCATAAAATAAGATCTTTTTAAAGAAATAGAGGCACAAATTTTATGTTTAAATTACTACATAATTTTAGCGCCCTATGATTTCCGCGATGTGGAAATCACGGAATCCAGTCATAAAAATGGAATTAACTGTATAACGCGGAATGTCATGGAATTTGCCAAATTTTGGATGAATAAATCAAAAATAGGTCAGTACAGTAAAGGAATATTTACCAGAAAAATTATTTACAAGAATTTAGCACAAAAATGGCAGTATTTCTGGAAAAATAAATAAATAAATAAAATAATAATAAATAAGAAAAGTATTTTTTTCAATCAAATCAATTATTTAGAGATTCTTTGGATTATTAATATTTAATGAAACCATTCAAATGGAATACAGAAAATTAATGGAAAACAGAATTTGGTAAAAATAAAACTGAACTGAGAAAAAAATAAAACGTTTTCATAGGTCCTTAAAAATGATTTTTTGTTAAACTTTTAATAAATTGCTGTTTAATATTGTAAGTTTCATGATTTCAGTTAATTAGGCATGCTTTTTGATGAGTAAAATTTTATTTAACCATTAAAACAGAGTCTAGAAAAAATGAAAACAGAAAAAACTGAATCCATAAAAATTAAAATGGAGAAAAAATGGAATTTGGAAAAAATAAAATTTAATTTGTTAGAAAGCGTATTATCTAACATATACTCTACACTACTATTTAAAAGTTTGGGCTCAGTCAGATTTTTTTCCAGTCAAGTCCACTAAGAAAATAATAGTTTTATTCAGCAAGGACACACTATATTGAACAAAGGTGACAAAGACAATGTTACAAAACACACTGTTTGGCAGTTAATAATGTTTTCAACATTGATAATCAGCATGTTAGAACGATTTCTAAAGGATCACGTCACACTGAAGACTGGGCAAAACTGATTTTTTTATTCTTCTGAAATAATTCAAAAAATATTCCTGCTTTTTTCCAATTATTAAAACATCTTAGAGATGCTAAGAAAGGAAGTAATCTTTTTTTTTTTCTCAGGATCCGCAAAGTGTGGCAGAGGAGGAAGTGCTCAGTGAAAAATGGCATTCTCACCATCTCCCATGCCACAGTGAGTACTACACTCTCCAGAGTCATACTGCAAAATATACTCATGTTTGGTGACTGGCTGATATTTGCATTAAAAGGATATTTGTCTAATTATAGTACTACTTACCTATCGACAAAAGGTAATATTTTTAAGTTAGATTTGTTTAATTATAGCTGTAACTTTCAAACTGTTGTATATAAACAGTGAAACAACACAGCTGCCACAGTCTAATAATCTTATGGCTTTTCATTTCCTCATTATAGCACTCAAAACTCTCACTCGCTGTGTAAAGGTGAAGATGGGGGGTAGTGCTGCCCAGTTACCATAGAAACATGCACCCGGTGCGATCTGACTCATACACTAATGATATTAGCACGAACGAGACCCAGCATGCTCCGGGCCCCAGGTGGTCTATGAGTTTCCTCGTGTAATCTGCTGTAAGGACGCTGTTGCTCAGCAGATGCCGTGTGGAGTGAATGCATTTTGCTCTCCGATCTCTGTGGCAATGTGCTCATATTCCTGTCTGATAGCATTTTAATGTGAAGAACTTTTCAGCCATCGCGTCTGTGTGTTTCATCAGCATAAAAGTGCTCCTGCAGTGCTGGTATTCCTGTTTAGTCACCTACATGAAGTTTTTATTTGTATTAATTATTCAGAAACAGAGCAATGAGTCATAGTTGTTACATTAATATTGGACTGAATGTTTACTGAATTCATTAAATGGTAATATTGTAGGTTCTACATATCTCATAGTTTTTTCTTACGTCTGAAATTGTTGAAGAAACTGGTTGTATTGGGTACTCCATTTGTAACCAGTCACTTGTTGTTTCTTATAAACAGTGAGAAATATTTTACATGTATCTGAAGTATGATTTTTCCAATATTGCCTAGGTGTCAGGCAGGATCTGTGCTGGCAATCCAGTATTTCATCATGTCTGTTATTGTTACCAATATGGAGCTATAGCCATGTTTTATCACATTACATCCAGCTAATGCTTTTTGTAGATTTTTTATTAATTTGTTTTCAGGAGAACATTCTCTCGTTCTCATAACATTAATGTTTTTAAATATACTTTTATATTGCAATAATTTCACATTCTAACTTCAAATTAATGTAGAAACAACATAAAGACAGTATATTTTTAATATTTGTTTAATGGCATCTTTTTTTATGACTGAAAGCAAGTATCACTGATACCAATACTACTTGTGTCTCTAGGAAATAGTTTTTTTTCCACCTAATATTTAACCATTGACTATAGCCATTCAACATTACAGTATAATTGAGAGCTATCAATTTTTAACATTTATTATACTTCAGAAAGTAGGAAATATACAGAAATTGGATAAAGTTATCAACACTAAATTCTGAATTGAATATAGTCGAAGCCTTAAAGCTATAAAAGTTACTGATTTCCTGTTTTTTCTTTTGTTCTGTGATTAACAGACTTCACAGCAGCTGGGTTATTAGCTTATTTGGCTGCTATTACTTTAAGAGCTGCCACTGCTGAACGTGACACAGATCTGACACGCATGCTCATGGTTTCTTTTGCGCTTTGATATGAAATCATACAGGCTACAGCACGCACTGCCCCATTTGTGTGTGCAATTGAAGCTCTGTGCAATTGTGCTCTGGGCAGGAAAATTAGCTTTTACTGACATCTGACCTGACATCTCATCTGACCGCAGTTTACTGTTGTTCTACTGAAGCTCCTCGTCACCTGTACCTTTTCTGCGCTCGTTTGACTAAGGCCTGATGCTGAGGTGAAGTTGGAGTGCGTGTTTTTAACTTTAGAACTCATTCTAAATAACTAATGCTTCCAAGTCACTCTTTCAATTTTGACAAAGCCTCATGTTTGTTAGCCATTTAAATGTCTTCACCTTGATGGCATGTTTGGCCTTACAGGGAAAGTTACATGCCCATCGACTCTCAAACTGGCCCAGGGGCCATCAACCTGTCTTCATTGCTGAACCCTGGTGAAGCTCTGTTATGTCTGTCTATCTGCGGGTCATTTGCTCATTGTAATTACACTCTGTCCAGTCCAACAGGCAGCCGGTGAGACTGAATCTGCTGACCTGCCAGGTTAAACCCAGCGGAGAGGATAAGAAGTGCTTTGACCTCATCTCCCGTGAGTAGCTACACATTACCCCCGCCAAACTTCAGAGTACTTTCATCCGTACCTTGTGCTAGCAAGGCCTCTGGAAGTCTAACTCCATTACTCGGACAGAGAGCACTAAGTGCAGTGTTCAGGACAGTTAACATAATGCACTTCTTTCCTCTAATAATCTGTCTGCTTCTTTCCCCCTGCAGATAATCGAACATATCATTTCCAGGCAGAGGATGAACAGGAGTTTGTGATGTAAGTGTGAATGTGTGAGATTGAGAGTTGATACCATCTGTTATTTCTCTGTTCTCGTGCTCATAAGTGAGAACAAGATGTGTGTGAGTGCATCTGCGTGTTGAGATGAGATGAATGTGTGTTTTGAGATGAAATGAATGTGTGTTTGTGTGTATTTCAGCCTTGGCTGGGCTATATTACTAAAAATATGTTTTTTTAAAGAATGCATTAAATTAATCAAAACTTTAAATATTCAATAAACTTTCTATGTATCACAGTTTCCACAAAAATATTAAGCAGCACAACTGTTTTCAACTGTTATAATAATAATAATAAGAAATGTTTCTTGAGCAGCAAATCAGCATATTAGAATGATTTCTGAAGGATCATGTGATACTGACGACTGCAGTAACGGGTGCATTATATTTTTAATCAATTTAATTCATCCATTCTGAATAAAAGTATGCATTTCTTAAAAAAAAAATCTTACTGACCCCAAACTTTTGAACATTCATCTTACATGGCAATATTTGCTGTTTAAATGTATATCTAATGTATAATCAAAGAGTAAAGTAAAAGCCAGTAAATTCATTGTGAATATTCAATATATTGCCCATCCCTTGTGTATAGTATATTTTGCTGTGAATTATTAAGCTTGTGTGTGTCTGTTGATATATAAATATCTGTATGACACATTTATATTGATATATAAATGGATAAATGGGTGTTTGTGTGTAAACCTGTCTTCATGTGTATGTGTGGTATTTCACATAATTTATCACATGTGCTTGTCCATCTGTAATGGTGTGCAAGCGATTAATGCGCATATATATATATATATATATATATATATATATATATATATATGAATGTGTGATGTGCAGATGGATCTCAGTGCTGACTAACAGTAAAGAGGAGGCTCTGAACATGGCGTTCCGTGGGGAGCAGAGCGCTGGAGATGAAGGTTTGGAAGACCTTACCAAAGCCATCATCGAGGACGTGCTGCACATGCCTGGAAACGAAGTCTGCTGTGACTGTGGTGCACCAGGTCAGCTGAGTTTGTGTGTGAAAGTTTTGTAGCAGTGGGATCTGACACAAAACCCCACTTTGTCAGTGCAGGTATCAAAATAGAGTTTCATAGCTTCATGCGCCACCTTTTGGCTGAGAAGTGAATGGCAGGACACACAGTTCTCTACTGCTACAATAAAAGACCTGTTTTTCTCCTGTTTCATCTGCTCTAGAACCTAAGTGGTTATCCACTAACCTGGGCATCCTGACATGCATCGAGTGTTCAGGGATTCACAGGGAAATGGGAGTCCATATTTCACGCATCCAGTCCATGGAACTCGACAAACTCGGAACCTCTGAACTTTTGGTAATCTGAACATTAATCTTGTAATTTATAATAATTTTTTAAGAATTTGGGGTCAGTTAGATTTTTGTTTGTTTGTTTCAGCAATTATTCCACAAGGATGTATTACATTTATCAAAATTGGCAATAAAAACTTTTATAAGCTATATAAAAATGCAGTTCTTTTGAACTTTCTATTTATCCAAGCATTATGAAAAAAAAACATTCATCACAGTTTCCCCAACCCTAAAATTGAGCAGTACAATTGTTTTCAACATTGATAATAATACGAAATTTGCCTATAGCACCAAATCAACATATTACAATGATTTCTGAAGGATCATGTGACCCTGAAGACTAGAGTAATCACAGGAATAAATTACATTTTAAAATATATTAAAATGGAAAAGGTTAAAATGCAATAATATTTTACAATATTACTACTTTACTGTATTTTAAATCAAATAAATGCAGCCTTATTAAGCATGAGAGAAAAAAAAAACATTTGAAAAGTCTTACTGACCTCAAATTTGCAAACAGTAATTTGTATGCATATTAATTACAAATTATTAAGCTTTCTATATCAGCTTTTAGCTGAATATATTTCCACTTAGAAATGCACAAACTATAGTTATGAACTATTAATATGCATGTTACTAATAGCCGATTACAATCTCACCACAGCTGGCTAAGAATGTGGGTAACAGCAGTTTTAATGAAATATTGGAAGGGAATCTGCCAAGTCCTTCACCAAAGCCAACACCGTTAAGTGACATGTGAGTACCAGCCAACCTAGCTTACATTAACAAATGTAGACAGAACTACAGGCTTTAGATGTCATAAGACCTTTTGTTTAGTATGTAATGCACTAATTCGTATGTAAAGCAGTATGTGCTTTTAAAAATAAATCTTTTAGGACCGAGAGGAAGGAGTACATAAATGCGAAGTATGTGGAGCACAGGTTTGCTCGGAGGACAGCCACTACAGCCACAGCCAGACAGGGCGACTTGTACGAGGCTGTGAGAACTCGAGACCTGATGGCTCTTATTCAGCTCTATGCAGATGGAGTGGAGCTAATGGATCCATTTCCAGAAGCAGGACAGGTATTGATCTCTTGACTAATAGTTTGTCATGGACCTACTGATTTATATGCTGCTTATTTAGAGAAATATAGTCATCGGTTCCCCAGAGTGTACATGAACTGACTTCAGGACAAATGACTAGTGTGGCTTTTTGCAAATGTGACAAACCTGAGGTTGAAGCCATGGTTGCCCAAGGGTTCATCAGTATTCAGTGTTTTTGTAAGATACTTCCTGTGCATTTTAGAGGATCTGAAATCTACTTATACACACTTGGTCAATTGCAAGTATAAGCTATATAGCATATTTAACTTAATGCAAATAATTCTGTTTTCCTGATTCTAACTGAATTACTGTCAACAGGACCCGGGAGAGACAGCGCTGCACTTTGCTGTGCGGACGTCAGACCAGACTTCGCTGCACCTGGTGGACTTTCTTGTTCAAAACAGGTATCGGACAGAATATTCTGTTGTGTGGATTAGTCCGCTGACACTCATTAGGAAAGAATTAAGCTGCAAGATGGTAAATATGGATCTGTGTGTGTACAGTGGAACTTTAGACAGACAGACGGATAGTGGAAACGCTGCTCTCCATTACTGCTGCACATATGAGAAGCCAGAGTGTCTCAAACTGCTGCTCAGGGGAAAACCATCTATTGACCTGGGTAAGTGGGTTATCTTTAGCATTTCCCCAAAGATGTTTCAAGAGAGATCTGCAGTTATTTCAAAATAAATAAAGGCAGAGTTGAGTATGATATTTATTATTTTGAATTTGTGTGATGATTCTCACGTTTTGTTGTGTTGCAGCCTAATGTTAAACTGCATTAAATTACTTTTTTTTCCACATCAGTCTACACTCCATACACCATAACGGCAAAGCAAAAACAGATCTGTCACAACTTTGTAAATTTATAAAAAATAAAAAATCTGAAATAAATACATTGCATCCTAACTCAGTACTTAGCTGAAGCACCTTTATAGCCTCAAGTCTTTTTTGTTTGATGTGACAAGCTTTGCTCATCAGCATTTGGCAATTATCTGCCATTCTTCTCCTCACCTCTTCACCTCTCAAGCTCTGCCGGGTTGGATGGGGGCAGATGCACATTTTCAGGTTTCTCCAGAAATATTTGATTGGGTTCAATCCCAGGCTGTGGCTGGGCCACTCAAGGACATTCACAGAGTTGTCTATAAGCCACTCTTGCTGTGTGCTTAGGGTCATTGTCTTGTTGGAAAGTAAACCTTCTGCCCAGTCTGAGGTTCTGAATGCTCTGGACTAGGTTTTCATTAAGGCTATCTCTATATTTTGGTGCATCGAGCTTTTCTTCTACTCTGAGGAGTCCCATCCCTGCCGCTGAAAAACAGCCCCACAGCATGCGGTTGCTACCAGCACACTTTACTTTTGGGATGGTACTCTGCAGGTGATGAGCAGAGCTGGTTTCCTTCAAACATGATGCTTAGAATTGAGGTTCATCAGACCAGAGAATCTTGTTTCACAGAGTCTGAGGGTCCTTTAGGTGCTTTTTTGCAAATTCCAAGTGGGTTTTTGTGTGTCTTCACTGAGGAGAAGAAGAGTCTGGCCACACTGACATAAAGCCCAGATTAGTGGAGTGTTGCAGTGATGTTTGTCCTTCTGTAGGTTTCTCCCATCTTCATATATGATCATGGAGCTCAACTAGAGTGACCATCAGCTTCTTGGTCACCAGTCTAGACAAGACCCTTCTCCATCAGTTGCTCAGTTTGGCCAGGAGACCAGCTCTAGGAAGAGTCCTAGTTGTTTCAAACGTCTTCCATTATGGATAATGAAGGCTACATGCTTCTGTGAACCTTCAATGCAGCAGAATTTTTTTCTGAACTCTTCCCCAGATGTGTGACTTGACGCAAACCTGTTTCTGAGCTCTACAGGCAGTTCTTTTGTCCTCAGGGCTTGGTTTTTGCTCTGATATGCATTTTCAGCTGTTAGACCTTTTATTAAGATGTGTGTGCCTTTTCAAATCATACCCATTCAATTGAATTTGCCACAGGTTAACTTCACTCAAAGTATAGTAACATCTACAAGCAATATGAATGCTCCTGAGCTAAATTTCAACTGTCCCAGATAAGGGTTTGAATACTTAATGCAGTGGAATCATTTAAGTTTTTTATGTTTAATAAATTCGCAAAGATGTTAAAAACCTGTTATTTGCTTTGTCATTATGGTGTGTGGAGTGTAGATTGTTGTGGGGGAAAAAAGTAATTTAAAGCGGTTTAACATAAGGCTGCAACATGAAAACATGAAAAAAATGAAGGGGTTTCACTACTTCTGCAAGGCACTGTATATATATATATACATATATATATACATATATACACACACACATATATATATATATATATATATATATATATATATATAATCACTCATAAAAATTTTTTGCCAGAGATTATTGGATTTTTCTGAGGTTTAAAAATATCAGTTGTAAATACAGGCCTCTGGGAGCCGCATGCCGTTCTGAATGCTTGAAGGCTCATCCTCTGACATGTTTCATTCTTCAAATACTTTGCACTGAATAATACACAGGTGTCAACACACCTAACCTGGAGGCTTTGATTTTTGCTTCTTGCGCAATTTAAATATATGTAATTTTCCCCAAATCTAATATATAACTGCTAAAAAACTAAGTTATAATAGAGTTATTTATTCTTAATTTAATTACAATAGTAGTAGGAAGGCTCTTCTTATGTGATTTATGTGTTTTATTGCAGTAAATCAAAATGGGGAGACGGCTTTGGACATTGCCAGACGACTGAAAAATGCACAGTGTGAAGAGCTAGTGAGTGTGATCATTTTGTATACAGTGCTTTTTTCTGTTGCTGACACTGTTAATTACAGAAGAATTTTGCCATACAACCACCTGCAATTTCACTATACAGTCATGTAATTACTCAAAACATGGCCTTTTCTGGCATTAATGTCAGAGAAGAGAAGTGTATTACATTAATGGTTTGTGATTGGATGTGCAGCTGGTGGAGGCAGCAGCTGGGAGGTTTAATCCTCACGTGCATGTGGAGTATGAGTGGAATCTGCGGCTGGAGGAGATCGACGAGAGTGACGATGACCTAGATGACAAGGTTTGTGTGCCTACCTTTTGTTTTGTCCCAAATTTCCCTATACTAGAGCTCCACTTTGCTCTGCCAGTACAGAGCTCCCTCTTCATGCACCTCGTATAGCAAGCATGAGCATTGAGTAATTTTCTGTATTAAGACATAAAAAAACACTGCCGGATTTACCCAGAGTTTACATTGAAAACAATCTGAGAAGTATA
Source organism: Tor tambroides (assembly GCA_021397915.2). Lineage (NCBI taxonomy): Eukaryota > Metazoa > Chordata > Actinopteri > Cypriniformes > Cyprinidae > Tor > Tor tambroides. The sequence continues at coordinate 5,281 of JAFVLL020038329.1, read as the reverse complement.
TTGCTGCTGTTAGGGTAATGCACATATAAAAAGTATGGTATAACTCAGTCTATCCACCTTATTTTGCAATACGAAGCAAACTATTTTCTGTGAATGTTCTAGACTTCAAATTCATTAGGAGCTGTAGGTAAATAACTAGAAGAATAAAAAAGTGCAGTGAACTGTAATTTATTTATTATATATTTATATACAAATAAATATAGACAGTACACATATATTATGTAAACACATACTTTTATTTTGGAAGCGATTTATCATGATAAATCAATTTTACAGCCCTGCTGTCTGCCCACTCAGACACAGAAAATGATTTAATAAGCGGTGAAGTTTCTCAAAGTGCTTCAAATTTATCATAAAATCAGATTACATTTGATTGCATCATAAAAGTGGATCCTCATCTGCAGAGGTCCAATGAGAACTGAAAACACCAATGAAACTCAAAATATTGCTACATTTAGACGCCAGCTCAACACTGCATATCTACAGCGCCACCCTGTGCATTCAGCTGTAACAGCAAGGTTTTACTAGTCTCAAATAATTATTTTTCCATCCTCAGCCCAGTCCAGTGAAGAAAGAGCGATCTCCCCGACCTCAGAGCTTCTGTCATTCCTCAAGTGTGTCCCCTCAAGAGAAGCTGTCTTTGCCGGGGTATTTAGGACACAGGGACAAACAGCGACTCTCCTATGGAGCCTTTGCCAATCCCGTCTACAGCACCTCCACCGATACACCTGCATCTCCGGTATCAGAGGGGCCCACAATAGCCAGCAAGACCACTTCAAAAGGTAAACACACCTTTAAAATCAATATGCATGACACTGCAGATAAAAGAGAGTCGGGCAGGTGCCTGGAAAGGTAAAACATGATGGTAAATTGGCTTGTTTGCATGTACCTGCTGTCTTTTCATTAACTCTAATTGCGGGGGAGGTATAATGTGCAATTGTTGGAGGCTAATCATGAGTGATTGTGAAACATCCTCTCACACCACAACCACTGTTTGCTTGCAAACTGAACTGGAATGTGCAACCTTTGGCTTTTGTTTTAACTAATCGGATATCAGCCCGCCGCCTGCATCCTGGGACCATATTAAAGGAATAGTTCACCAAAAAATGAAAATTAGCTGAAAATGCTCACCCTCAGGCTATCACAGATGTAGATAAGTTGTAGAGTTTGTTTCTTCATTGGAACAGATTTTGTGAAATTTAGCATTACATCACTTGTTCACCAATGGTTACTCTGCAGTGAATGGGTGCCGTCAGAATGAGAGTCCAAACAGCTGATAAAATAATCACAATAATCCACAAGTACACGGACTCCAGTCCATTAATTAACATCTTGTAAAATGAAAAGTTGTGCATTTGTAATAAATCCATCATTAAAATGTTTTTAACTTCAACGACATGGATTACTCTGATGTTTTTATCAGCTGATTGGGCTCTCATTCTGACAGCACCCATTCACTGCATAGGATCCACTGGTGAACAAGTGATATTAATGCTTAATTTCTCCAGATCTGTTTTGATGAAGAAACTCATCAAATGAGTAAAAGTGGGTAAATTTTCTGCAAATTTTAATTTCGGGTGCACTATTCCTTTAAGTGTCGTTTTCTTGAATACTTTGGTTGTGTTTATGGAAATCACTTTATGCTCCTCGTATGGTGATGGGAGTGCTGTCTTTGCCCATGTGTTTTCCGGTGCGCTCGGGCCTCACTTGTTTCTCGACCAATCACGTCATTTCGTCACTCTTTCAGCTCCGTTCACCGGACCGCCCACTTCCCTGCCACTGGGATCACAATCGAGTGCAGGAGGCAGCTCCACTCTGTCTAAGAAGAGAGCGCCTCCTCCACCTCCCGGACACAAGCGCACCCTCTCAGACCCCCCCAGCCCCGTACTTCAGGGCCCGCAGAGCAAAGGTGCGTCCAGGTGGCAACACCTCAGTTTTGTGACTGCAGAAACAACATTCTGTCACCACCTCTGCTGACAGAAAAGAGCTAAATTCTTGCAATTTAGTTGTTTTGGTGCTGATAGTGGTGGTGGTGTTGGTGTGAAGTGGGTGGGTATGAATTCTGAGCCTGACCTCAAATGACCATTACAATGAAGTGATACTCTGAGTAATTGATTTAGGGCTCCTGTTCTTGAGTATGTGTTAATGATCAAAGACTGAGAGTTTCTGAGTGGAACTGTGACATATCAAACACCCAAGGATGTTAATACAGCTATTGCTTGACGATACATTTTCTTCAGTATTTTCTCTTTCCTCACCCCACAATGAGAGTTAAAGTGGCTAATCTCCATTTAATATTCATATTAATAAGCTTATGGCTGCTTTCTTTTCATTTTGTGACTCTGAGCTTTGCAATTTAACAACAACAATCATTTTGTTATTAGCCTATTTATTTGTTTAAAGGTAAAGTGTGTAATTTCTGTGCTATTAGCTTTACCAGCTAGAATTTAGAATAACTCAAATTAAAATGGTGATTAAAATTTGTTAATAATTACAATTAGATTCAAAATCAATTTAGGAAATAATGTCAAAATTATAACATTGTTTTATCATTTTAATTTTTAAATATAGTTGAGAATGTCAAAACTTCTGAGGTGGAACAGGCTGCAATCACCATTTTAATTCTTTTTTTTAAATGACGTTGGATGTGCTTAAGAGCTTATCATGCTTGGTTCATTTAATGTGCCCAAATACATTTCGCTAGGTTCATTTAGTGTTAGATAATAGTGTATTTAACAAATTCAAACCAATAGTACATTAATGCTTCTTAAAAAGTCTTGGGACAGAAAAATCTACTGTTTTTGAGAAAAGTGCCAATTTTTAAACAGGTTTCCCCAGACACTCTCCTAATCTTCCATTGGTCAGATAAACAGATAGTTTGCCTCCAGATTCATGCCATTGGTTGAGCTAATTTTGTTCTGTTGGACTGGTTGTGATGCTCTAACAAACTGCCACAGCTTTTATATTTTTCAGAGAAAATCAAGCTGCAAATGGTTTTCTTATAGTTGTTTTGGCATATTAAGCTGGGATTGGATAAATATTTTTATTAAATATTTTAACATCGTAAAATAAGCAGCATTTTTAGGATGTCTTGGTAACATCAATGAAGGTCACATGCACATAAAAACAAGAGTATATGACATGGTGAAAGCTCTTAATGAAATACAGGAACTTCAAACCCGCTTTAAACCTCTTCCCTCTTTTTATTTTGAACCTCACAGGAAGTGAGTCCACACCTCCTTCTGCAAATCGGACATCCCCAGCCAATAAGTTTGAGGGAATTCAGCAGCAGCAAAGGTGCTGCACCACACTCACATTCAGACAAACCTGCTTGATATAGAAAACCTGCTGTTTCATGTTTTCTGACTGTTTTCTTTCTTTAACACCAAATTTCTTGTCCAAACCTATTGCAGTTTGTGATTTTTAAAATGTATTAGTCCTGTTTGGCACAATAATCATTACTGCATGTCTAATCGATCTTAAAGGCAAAAAAATTAGACCATAAAGATTTAGTTTTTTTTTTTTAATGTTATCTTTGTAAATCCATCATGAAGGTTTTTTCTAGTCTGTAATAGAGATAATAATCACGACCTTTTCGATTTCAGCACTACTTCAATGAACACAAAAGCAACATTTGGCCCACGAGTTCTTCCCAAACTACCTCAAAAAGGTACATTTCACATGACGTTAACTACAAGTTATTTATTTATATTTCTAATTTTTAACTTTTGACCTACACATCTTTCAGTGGCACTACGAAAGATCGACACAATCCACCTCCCCTCAGTGGACAAGTCCAGTCCTGATGTGCTGCAGAAACCCCCACAGGCCCAGGACATGCCTCCCACCAGAGCTTCAGATACAATAACTAGACCCACTGAGCCGCCGCCTAAAATCCCACAACCTGCAGAACGCTCCCAGCCTGTGGAGGTGCCTCAGAAACCACATATCTCAGACCTTCCCCCTAAGCCACAGCTATCTGATCTTCCCCCAAAACCACAATTGTCGGATTTACCTCCCAAACCTCAGCTTTCTGACCTGCCCCCGAAACCTCAGCTTAAGGATCTTCCCCCTAAGCCACAGCTCTCTGACCTCCCATCCAAGCCTATGATGTCTTCAGCAGCTGAGACCACACAGAGGCAAACAACACAGGAAGAAACAAGTCCAAAGCCCCAGTTGACAGAGGTGCAGTCATCCAGTCAGCAGGAGGAGCTCTCTCCAAGACAGGCCAGTGAGGACACTAATGGGGCACCTGCAGGAGCGGTGGAGATGCCAGTCCCGATGCCACGGAAAATAAACACAATGGTGAGTGAAAGACCTTTTAAAAAGTGTTTTATATATATATGTATATACTGTGGACCCAAAAAGTTTAGTTTAATAACCAGTGCACAAATTCTTTTTTGTCCTCATTTAAAGGGATAGTTCACCCAAAAATGAAAATTCTGTCATTAATTACTCACCCTCATGTCGCTCCAAACCCGTAAGACCTTTGTTCATCTTCAGAACACAAATCACGATGTTTTTGATTAAATCAGAGAGCTTTCTGACCCTGCATAGACAGCAACGCAACTACCATGTTCAAGGCCCAGAAAGGTAGTAAGGACATTGTTAAAATATTCCATGTGACATCAGTGGTTCAACTGTAATTTTATGAAGCTACGAAAATACTTTTTGTGTGCAAAGAAAACAAAAATAATGACTTTATTCAATAATTTCTTCTCTTCCGTGTCAGTCTTTGATGCACGTACCATTTTTGGGTGAGATATCCCTTTAACAACCTATCTATTATTTTAGCATTTTAAAACAAAACATTTTCAGCATAATATTGAGCTTAAAAAGTGAAATGTAAAAATTTAATATGTAAAAAGGCATTAATTTAGATATTTTCTTAGTTAAAAAAATACATTTATTTATTTATAATTTTTTAGTTTTTTATATTCCTTACTGTTTAGGATCAGTCATTTTTTTGAAAGAAAATAATTTTATTTAGCACAGACACATTAATTTGTTAAAAAATTATCAATTTTTCTTTTATGCCAAAAATCATTAGGATATTAAGTAAAGATCATGTTCCATGAAGATATTTTGTAAATTTCCTACCGTAAATATATCAAAACTTAATTTATGATTAGTAATATGCATTGATAAGAACTTCATTTGGACAAATTTAAAGGCAATTTTCTCAGTATTTAGATTTTTTTTGCACCCTCAGATTCCAGATTTTCAAATAGTTGTATCTCAGCCAAATATTGTCCTATTCTAACAAACCATACATCAATGG
>JAFVLL020038327.1:0-14820 GCA_021397915.2 Tor tambroides | reverse complement strand
AATCGAAACTTGAATGAATGCACATAATCAAGATGTGGATAATTTAATAAGTTAGATGATTGGTGACCAATGTTTAATAAATCTTATAGTTTTGTGGGGGGGTTTTTTCTTTTTTTTTTTTTTTCTTCTCTCTTTTATTTTCTCTCTCTTCTAGTATCACTCTGTAGTATCTGTATAGCTGTATATGTGTATCTTATGGTCATATATGTACGTTTGCTTACGTGCATGTTTTGGCTTGTATGTATTGTATACGCCTCTAAGTCTGTTAATAATAAAAAAAAAAAAAATGCATTTTTCTGTTCTTGTTTACTCAGTCAAGACTGTCCATCCTTTTCAAGTTACTCTTGTACCTCTAATATTTCCATATCTGATGTTTTATGTAATGCCAAGTGTGGGAAATGAAGTCATTCAGATGTATTCTTGGTACAGCTGTGAAGTCAGTCTACAAAACACTGCACTGAGATTCATCTGATGATAAACTTTTGATTAATTGTCTTGCTTTCAGCTTACTAATATTCAACATTTTTGTTGTGTTTACTGGATAAAGTCTATGAGACTGTAAGATGTTCTATTTTTTAAATAAAACAGCTGATATCTACTAGAATTGAAAAATGCAGTACGAATGTGTAAAGACAGTTGTGGAAAATGTAATAGAAACTTTATTGAATTTTAATGCAGATCTACTGTAGACTATGTAAGTACTAGATTTGAATTAATAGAACCATTTCATGTTCTGAATTCATTTAATATTGGATTGCATTTATTTTGTGTTATTTGGATTGAAGTGACTTGGATTGAAATGACCTTGCTGTAAATGTTAAATATTTAATATTGAATATTGGAATTTTCACAAAAGATGAATAACTCTACAGTGAACTTTATCACTCCTGAATCATCTAAAAACTCCACAACTCAGTCCATCAGGCTCTTGCAAAGTCTAGACATTTGCATGTACAGCATTAACTTCCTGATTGGTTTTCCTACACACTCCTGTTATATGGCTCATCGTCACAGGAACAGGAAGTGGAGTTGCATCAGAGTTCTTCATTCTCAACCTGTCTGTCTGTGAGACTGGCAACTCTCTGAATAGTTTGTTCTGTATACTAATCATATTTATTTGGTTTTCACACCTCACATCATTAACAGATGTTTTGACAGGACTAGGCATCACTGGTCGTCCTCTGTTTCAGTGTCTGATCTGTGTTGAGCGTTACCTGGCAGTGGCTCATCCTGTAACCTTTCTGAAGTACAAACCTCTCAGATATAGAGTGATCTGCTGCACTGTGGTCTGGTTAATCACTCTTGGGTCCTGTTTGTTGTGCATATTTATAGGCCAGTTTGTGTATGTGTACTATAGACCTAACTTATATTTATGTATGGCTCTTGTCGCTGCAGTACCTGCTCTTCTTCTCTATCCAGTTGTTTTGTCTTGTGGCTGTTCTCAGAGCTCTGAAGCAGTCAGGACCATGGAGAGAGGGAGAGAGGATGAAAACTACATGAAGAGAAGAGCGTTTTATCTTATTTTAATAACTACTGTGACCATGGTTATTACTGTATTTATGTGCTGTACTATCTCAGCATTCTCTTTTATTCTGACACAACATTATATTAAGGAACTTTTTTTTTTTTTTCTTTTGGCCTTATTTGTAACATGCTGGCTTGTTTTGTTCAGCCTGCTCTTTATATGAACCGGGTTAGAAAATGTTCTTGGTTGGAAAACCTACCAAACAGATATATGATTTATTAGACAATCAAGCAAAGCAAATTCATTTCTTTCTTTCTTTTTTTTTAAATTCTTTTTTAGCTCCTCCCTGTCAGCATTTAACATACAATTATCCACATTAAAATGCTTTTCTTTCTGTATCAGTGTTTGTTCAGATATATTTCAAATTAAATATTTACTTTTAATATTTGCATATCTGATGTTTTATGACATATATCAGATGAAGACACATATATTTATGTGACAGCTGTGAATTCAGTCACAAACAAAACACAGCACAAATATTTATATACATCCAGAGAGACTGGACATTCACTCTTCAGGTAACAAACTTCTCTGTAAATTTGATATGTTCTGTAGGTAGACTATATGAGTAAACACTTCATTGTTATTACTAATAGAGTATCAGAATAACATTTACATTGGATTCTAATGGTATAGAATTGGCAATACTTAAGCAGCACATACTAAACTTCATTTAACTCATTTTTAGCATTCTCTGTGAACCTGAGACTGTGTGTGTGTGATTGAGGCAGAAAGTACCATGGTGAGCATATTTCAGTCTTGACTCTAGCCCAATTTACCTATTCTGCTCTGTTAAATTGGGACAACAGCTAAATGTGAAATCATGTAGAATGCTTTTGATTCAGTATTTTTATGCAGACCATGAAAATGTCATTCATTATGATACTTCATGGTCTTTATGTTTTTTCTTTATACTCTTTATATATATATATTCACATAATCCTCTGAGAATCTTTACATTCATTTATGTTCTCTGTATTTCTATGAGATTTCAAGTTAATTCATAAATGATTACATTTTGCTTTTAGTAGACAGAAACTACATACATTTAATTGAAAATGTATTAAATTATTGAATCTTTAAGGACTGAATCTCTAACCTTATCTGGCCCAGTTGACCTAACATCACTCTCCACTTTTCCCTCCATAGATAATGTCTGCAATGTTATTAACATTTTTGTGAGCTTTTGAATTGAGAGATACTGTAAAACAGGAGAAGATGAATAATGCTACAGTGAACTTCACATCTGAAGCATCTACAAACTCCAAATATTATGCATTTGGGGAAATTACCAGCCTGGACATTTTTATGTGCAGCATCAGTATGCTATTTGGTCTTCCTACACACTCCTATATTATATGGCTCATGGTCACAGGAACAGGAAGTGGAGTTGCATCAGATTTGTTCAATCTCAGTCTCTCCTTTTGTGAGATTGGTATCTGCCTGAACTCACTGTTTTCTCTAATTCATTATTGCACTGGGCTGTCACATATCATAAACTTAGGATGGTTTTCATTAGGACTGTTCATCACTGGTCGTCCTCTGTTTCAGTGTCTGATCTGTGTTGAGCGTTACCTGGCAGTGGTTCATCCTGTAACCTTTCTGAAGTACAAACCTCTCAGATATAGAGTGATCTGCTGCACTGCGGCCTGGATAATCACTCTTGGGTCCTGTTTGTGCTGCATATTTATAGGCCAGTTTAAATATCTTTACATATACTTCTACTCGATTCAGTTCCTCCTCTTCCTCTCCATCCAGTTGTTTTGTCTTGTGGCTGTTCTCAGAGCTCTGAAGCAGTCAGGACCAGGAGAGAGAGGGAGAGAGAGAGAGGAGGAAAACCACATGAAGAGAAGAGCATTTCATCTCATTCTAATAACTACTGTGACGATGTCTGTTATATATATCCCATATATTGTCTCAGGGTTCTCTTATATTTTTATGCAAAAGTTTATTGGGGATTTTTTTTCTTTTGGTTTGTTTTGTTTTATTGTGGGTGGTTTTGTTCAGCCTGTTCTTTATCTGAACCGGGCTGGAAAGCTCTCCTGCTTTTGTTCTCCATAAAACATTACTAAGTTAATTTACTGAACATTTTATTTTAAATATTTCATTTTTTAGATACTGTTTAGTTCGAAATATTGAAGTTCGGGTGGAACATGTTCAGGTAATCCAACCAATAATTCCACCTCTAGAGGAAGCCCATATACTATACATAGCTGTCTCTCACTTCTGTCCCTTGACAGTTTTTGCAGGATCCCTTGTCCACTGCAACTCCTCACTCTTGGCTGATTCCTATCCCACCCAGGGATGGGTGGAGGACTCCAGGTTCAGGCCAAATTTTGCGATGAGCCAAATAGTTGTTCTTTACCCTATCTGATTACACTACACTGTAATCTGAAACAATGTCATTTAATGTTCTGTTTATTTAGAAAGATCACCCATCTTACTTTATGCATATAATCTTTGACTTTGACCATCTCATTCTGCATTCAGATTAACTCTATTTTGTGTGTGTTTATTAGAGAAGGTTTATATATGTTTTCCAATTTGAGGATTTTCACAGAGATTATTTAATTTGACCTGAAATCCTACACAAATACTGTATGTCTTTAGTTTGACATATATTTGCATAACAGGAGTTAAATGTGTTGCACCTGTGCAGCTTATTTTAGATTTATGAAAGCTATTAAAGATGACTGATGTTTTTAGGCTATCAAACTAGATTATATAACAATAATTATTGTTGCAAGCCTTAGTATTAGTTAATGGTCAGCTGATAAATGTTGTTTGGAAAACAGTTCCAGTTTTATGTCAAGATGAGTTTAATCATAGACCATCAGATGAAATTACTAAACAACATGAAATATGTAAATGTTGCCACACAGCACTATTTTGTGGGTCAATCAAATTAAGCTTTTTTAATCTGCATTTAATCCTTGACTTATATATCATACAATGATCATTAAATTGTATTTTAAATGTAAATACAGTTGTTTATATACATTCAAAAATATGACTGTGGTGACTGTGGTGTTTTTACACAATGATATTCTCTATGTATTATATTCAGGAAACAGAAAATGAGTTCCTGGCTGAGTGAATGTTTCTTTCTTTCTTTCTTTCTTTCTTTCTTTCTTTCTTTCCCAATTAACTGTTTAAATATAAGGAAGATGAACTTGAATTTTTTTTTTTTTTTCTAGATACTGGGCAATTTTTATTGTATTATATATGGAGTTGTTGATAAGATTAAAACATTGAAATATATTAGGTTATGTAATGAACTGCTAAGTCTTATCAACTGAGAATCTTCCATTTTAATTATAATTTAGGTGAAAAGGAATAAAACTCATTGGTGATTTACAGCCAATTTCCATTTCAGCTGAAAACAGCAACAATTAATGTGTTGGCCTTATATATTTTTTGAGTTTTGAAAAAGGCAGAATTTGTCCAGTGTTACCAGGTTGCAGCTTTCACATCGAATTAAAATGCTTTTTTTTTTTTTTTCATAAATATTTGCATGATGTTTTATGTGAAGTGTGCAGATGAAGTTATGCACATATATTCTTATGACAGCTGCAAAGTCAGTCTACAAAACACAGCACAAAGATTTATAAAGAGATACTCGCACAACTCGGCATTCACTATTCAGGTGATAAACAAATTATTTTCTTGTTTTCAACTCAAAATTACACTCAGTTATATAAGGCTTGATTAATAGCTTATTAAATTAAACAGTTTAATTATTAAATAAAACTTGGATGAGAAATGTTTGTTTAATCTAACAGAGTTTAAGATTTGTTTGAGGAAAAAAAAGTAACATTGTAAAAGCCATTAATGGAAGAAAAAAATGTGTGTGTGTATATATATATATATATATATATATATACACACACACTACTGTGCAAAAGTCTTAGGCCACTAGTATTTTCACCAACAAAAAATGGTTTAAAGTCAGTTATTTCTATCTTTTGCTGTAGTGTGTCAGTAGGAAATAACAGTTTACATTTACAAACATTATTTTTGCCATTAATTTTAATAATCCAGTATGATTTTTGTTTGCACAAGGAGTCAAGTCAAGTCACCTTTATTTATATAGCGCTTTTAACAATACAGATTGCGTCAAAGCACTTAACAGTATCAAACTGGAGGATAGAGTGTCAGTAATGTATAATAATATGATTCAACACTCAATTTTCAGTTAAGGGCATTTCATTATTGAATTCAGAGATATCGTGTCTAGCTCAGTTTAGTTTAAATAGTATCTGTGCAATCAAATTGACAGCGATATCGCTAGAAATTAAAGTGTCCCCAAGTGAGCAAGCCAGAGGCAACAGTGGCAAGAACCAAAACTCCCTCTGCTGACAGAATGGAGAAAAAAACCTTGGAGAAACCAGGCTCAGTCGGGGGGCCAATTCTCCTCTGGCCAGGGCATGTGTTTATTTATTGTTTACTGATTGTTTTAATTAAAATTTTAAATGTATTATATTTCTATTTTATATTGTTGCAACTTCTAACAATAATGGTATTATGTAGTTAGGTATTTTATTATATTTTAGATTATTTTGTTATATTTTTTAGTTTTATTGTATTTTTAGTAGAGGTCTTCACTGGGATATGTCCCAGGCTCATCCAGGTGTCAGGCCTCCGCCAGCGTTCAGGAGCCACAGACATCATCTCCCGGCGGCGATCCACCCGCTGATCCGGACACGAACTGAGAAACAGAATAAGAAAGAAACAGACAAATATTAGCGTAGATACCATTCTTCTTACGATGTGATACATCGTGTGTTATGGAAGTGTTCCAGTTCTGGATTGATCCTAATTAATGCAGCCTAACAATCCTTTAACGGATTTGAATGTTAGAAGCGTATTAGTGTATTATGTGTAAGCCAGGTTAAAGAGATGTGTCTTTAATCTAGATTTAAACTGACAGAGTGTGTCTGCCTCCCGAACAGTGTTAGGTAGATTGTTCCAGAGTTTTGGCGCTAAATAGGAAAAGGTTCTGCCGCCCGCAGTTGATTTTGATATTCTAGGTATTATCAAATGGCCAGAGTTTTGAGAACGTAGTGGACGTGGAGGACTATAATGCATAAGAGCTTGCTCAAGTACTGAGGAGCTAAACCATTCAGGGCTTTATAAGTAATTAACAAGATTTTAAAATCTATACGATGTTTAATAGGGAGCCAGTGCAGTGTTGACAGAACCGGGCTAATATGGTCATACTTCCTGGTTCTAGTAAGAACTCTAGCTGCTGCATTTTGGACCATCTGGAGTTTGTGAATTAAGTGTGCAGAACAACCACCCAATAAAGCATTACAATAATCTAACCTTGAGGTCATAAATGCACAAATTAACATTTCTGCATTTGACTTTGAGAGCATAGGTCTCAATTTAGATATATTTTTAAGATGAAAAAATGCAGTTTTACAAATGCTAGAAACGTGGCTGTCAAAGGAAAGATTGCTATCAAATAGCACACCTAGGTTCCTAACTGATGACAAAGAATTTACAGAGCAGCCATCAAGTGTTAGACAGTGTTCTAAGTTATTACATGTGGGGGTTTTAGGTCCGATAATTAACACCTCTGTTTTTTCAGAATTTAGCAGTAAGAAATTACTCGTCATCCAGTTTTTTATATCGACTATGCATTCCGTTTTGGTGTGGTTCGCCGGGCCGCGAAGAAATATAGAGCTGAGTATCATCAGCATAACAGTGAAAGCTAACACCATGTTTCCTAATGATATTTCCCAAGGGTAACATGTAAAGCGTGAAAAGTAACGGCCCTAGTACTGAGCCTTGAGGTACTCCATACTGCACTTGTGACTGATATGATACCTCTTCATTCACTGCTCCAAATTGATGGCGGTCAGATAAGTACGATTTGAACCATGCTAATGCACTTCCACTAATTCCAACAAAGTTTTCTAATCTATTCAAAAGAATGTTGTGGTTGATAGTGCCAAACACAGTGCTAAGATCCAGTAGCACTAATAGAGAGATACAACCACGATCAGATGGAGAGAGCAGGTCATTTGTAGCTCTAATGAGCGCAGTCTCAGTACTATGAAACTGTCTAAATCCTGACTGGAAATCCACACAGATACCATTTTTCTGGCATCTGAAGGAAGAAGGAATATAATTGTGAGGAAGGAATATTATTGTGAGGACACTACCTTTTCTAGTATCTTTGCCAGAAAAGGGAGATTCGAGTTCGGTCTGCAATTAACTAGATCTTTGGGGTCAAGTTGTGTTTTTTTTAATGAGAGGATTAATAGCAGCCAATTTGAAGGTTTTGGTGACATATCATAATGACAATGATGAATTAATAATAACCAAAAGAAGATCTATGACTTCTGGAAGCACCTCTTTTAGTAGATGGAATAGGGTCTAATATACATGTTGTTGGTTAAGATGATTTAACAAATTTATACAATTCTTCCTCTCCTATAGTAGAGAATGTGTGGAATTGTTCCTCAGGGGATCTATAGTGCATTATCTGATGTGATACTGTAGCTAACGGCTGCATGGTTACTATTTTATCTCTGATAGTATCGATCTTGGAAGTAGAATAGTTCATAAAGTCATTACTGCTGTGCTGTTGGGAAATGTCACCACTGTATTGAATAAATAGCTGGGGTTATGTTTGTTTTCTTCTAAAAGAGACGAAAAGTAATCAGATCTAGCAGTTTTTAATGCTTTTCTGTAGGATAGGGTACTTTCATGGCTTCTCTGAGAAATACCTCTAGTTTTGTTTTCCTCCAGCTGCGCTCCATTTTCCGGTCTGCTCTCTTTAGGGTGCGAGTGTGCTCATTATACCACGGAGTCAGACTGTTTTCTTTGATCTTCCTTAAGTGTAAAGGAGCAACTGTATCCAAAGTCTGATAACAGCCAGTGCTCCACACAGAGATCTGATCTCACCATCATCCAGTCTGTCTGGAATGACATGAAGAAACAGAACAAACTGAGACAGACTAAATCCAGAAGAACCGTGGTAACGTCTCCAAGATGCTTCAAGAGACCTACCTGCAAAGCTACCTGAAAAACTATGTGCAAGTGCAAATGGGGCAAAAACTGTTTTAAATGCATAGTGTCCTCACACCAAATGTTGATTTAATTTAGTTAATAGAAGTTAATTGATAAATAAAATCTATTTATGGCATTATTTCTGAAAACATCCTCACTTTTTTACCCAAGTGCCTAAAACACTACTGTAGCTTTGCAGGTAGGTTTCTTGAAGCATCTTGGAGACGTTGCTACAGTTCTTCTGGATTTAGTCTGTCTCAGTTTGTTCTGTTTCTTGTTTCACTATACAATGACAATAAAGACTTTCTGTTCTTCATATGTACTCACATCAAACTTGTGTATTTTTATTAACTTTTATTAACAATAATACACCTCCTAATAATAAATAACAAAAAACTACATACATATAGGCATGACATGATGGATATAATTATTATACTGACATAAATGGATCGTGGGTATGGGACAGCGCAATCGATGAGCTTTGTGTTTGAGCCCGGCCTGACGTGTCAGTGAGGTAAAAAAATGTGTGCGTCTTAACGAAAAAAAACAAAACAATGAAATTTGGAAACTCTATCACTGTACAACAGTGAAATTTGGAAACTCTATCACTGCACACACACGCTCCACTATCTTGTTAATGACATATATGTTTATTAATATACAAATACATCCCAACGAACAAATCATCTGAATGACACAGTTGTAGGAATTTTTATTGACCACCAGATGGCGCTGTAGAGCACTGTGTCAAAAGCTTCGAAGCATCAACGCAGTTTGTTGTAAAAGCCTCACTGCTTCAGAAGCTTCGTTCGGCACATCCCTATCGTAAGGTAGCTATCAGCTAGGGTAGCGACATGTGCTTACAATACTCTGCGATCTGATTGAGGAAGTCCATGGTTTAAGTAAGGCGTGTGATGGGAATCAGCTGTGTGATTAGTGCAATCAGCCTTGTGTGTGTGTGTGTGTGTGTGTGTGTGTGTGTCGTCAGTGCAATGGATGATGGGAATTGTAGTCCGGGGTGACGTGCAACAGTTAGTGTAGTGCAAGAGTCCATGTGGTGAGCGAGTGACCTCTGGTGGTGAGTGAACGGAAGTTCATAGACCGGATTCGTGACAGTTGCCTTCTGTTGATGACTTGTTAAAACCAATAAATCCTAATGGAATATGTCCTGAAACACACTACAGAAAACCATTTTTTAATGGTTAAAAGTTGATGGTTTGTAATGTTTGTAATGGTATTTGTAGTGGAAACCATTAAACATTTCTGTGATGTTTTTTTTCTTTTCTTTTCTTTTCTTTTTTCTTTTCTTTTCTTTTCAGTAGGACGTCATAAGCCTATATCAGTTATAGAGTGGTGTTGTGGCTGCTGTGTGTCACATGACAAACATGAGAGCCCCCCCCCCTTCACTCATGCCCTCTCAAAAATAATGAGTGCATGATGCCCCTGACACTACAATACAAAATTATTTGTCAAATAAATGAAACATGATGAAATATTTAATTTAGTTGAAATTGTTATTAAATTGTTATTAGATTACTTTTAGAGATTGCAGTGATACATGACATTATTACTGAATAATACTTAAGGTTAAGATGAATTTTAAAATTGTGCCCCCTAAACGCACAAGTGGCCCCTGCCTGGCCGCCCAGTTACTGTGAGGCTGTTTTAATACAGTCTGAATTTCCCATTCTTATTTCCTGAGTTTTTGAGCTGGGAAGACAAAAACAGAGGAGGTGAACAACTCTACAATGGACTTCATACCTGAAATATCTACAAACTCCACAACTCAGTCCATTGGGGGAGTGGAAAGTTTGAACATTTGTTTGCACAGCATCGGTTTGTTGTTTGGTCTTCCTGCAAACTGCTATGTGATCTGGCTCATCATCACAGGAACGGGGAGTGGAGTTACATCAGAGTTCTTTATCCTCAGTCTCTCTATCTGTGAAATTGCTAACTGTCTGAATAATTTGTTCTATATACTTAATATATTTATTTGGTTTTCAAGACTCACAGCATTTTTATTAGGTCTAGCCATCACTGGTCGTCCTCTGTTTCAGTGTTGAGCGTTACCTGGCAGTGGTTCATCCTGTAACCTTTCTGAAGTACAAACCTCTCAGATATAGAGTGATCTGCTGCACTGCAGCCTGTATAATCACTCTTGGATCCTGTTTCTGCTGCATGTTTAGTTTAATCTTAGATAACAAGCATGCATATACATGGTTCTTTTTGCTGCAATTCATCTTCTTCCTCTCCATCCAGTTGTTTTGTCTTGTGGCTGTTCTCAGAGCTCTGAAGCAGTCAGGACCAGGAGAGAGAAAGAAAGAGGAGGAAAACCACATTAAGAGAAAAGTAATTTATCTCATTCTAATAACAACTCTGAGCATTACTCTCATATATGTGCCATATATAATCATAGGATTGTCTTTCTTTTTGACTCAGCAGTTTATTAAGGAACTCTTTACTTTTAGTCATTTCTGTTATGTACTGTCTGGTTTTGTTCAGCCTGTTCTTTATCTTCACCGAGCTGGAAAACTGTCTTGTCTCTGTTTTCCATAAATTTTCCCATAAACGTTTTACCAAGTACTAAATGAAAGAGAAAATTTGAAAGCAAAATCCTTGATTGTCCTACTCTAAATCTATTCTGGATATGTGTACGTTTAAATGTAATTGTACATATGTTGTGTGTGTGTGCATCAAAAGTAAATGAAATAATGTAAGCATTTAAAATAATATTTTCCACACAGAATACATTATGCCGTATCTTGTTTACTCAGAGAAGTCTGTCCATCTTTAAGCTATTATTATTATTATTATTATTATTATTATTTTACTTTTAATATTTGCATATCTGATGTTTATGTGACATGTAGTACAGGTACATCTCAGAAAATTAGAATATGGTGAAAAAGTTCATTTTTTCTTGTAACTTATTTCAAAAAGTGAAACTTTCATATATTTTAGATTCAAAAAAAAAAAAAAAGACTTTCATATATTTTAGATTCATTACGTATGTAAAGTAAAACACTTCAAAAGTTTGTTTTAATTTTTGATGATTAGAGCTTACAGCTAATGAAAGTCAAAAACAGTATCTCAAAATATTAGAATATTTACATTTGAGTTTCATTAAATGGCCATCCCTACAGTATAAATTTCGGGTATCTCTTGTTCTTTGAAACCACAATAAGGGGGAAGACTGCTGACTTGGCAGTGGTCCAGAAGATAATCATTGACACCTTTCACAAAGAGGGTAAGTCACAGAAGGTCATTACTGAAAGGGGTGGCTGTTCACAGTGCTGGAGTGCTGTATCAAAGCATATTAAATGGAAAGTTGACTGGAAGGAAGAATTTGGGTAGGAAAAGGTTCACAAGCAGCAGGGATGACTGCAAGCTTGAGAATACTGTCAAGCAAAGCCGATTCAAACACTTGGAAGAGCTTCAAAAGGAGTGGACTGAAGCTGGAGTCAGTGCATCAAGAGTAACCACGCTTCAAGAAAAGGGCTACCAAGCCACTTCTGAAACAGAAACAATGTCAGAAGCATCTTACTTGGGTTAAAGAGAAAAAGAACTTGACTGTTGTTCAGTGGTCCAAAGTCCTAAAAGTAAATTCTGAATTTCATTTGGAAATCAAGGTCTGGAGGAAGACTGGAGAGGTACAGAATCCAAGCTGCTTGAAGTCCAGTGTGAAGTTTCTGAAGTCAGGGATGATTTGGGGTGCCGTGACATCTGCTGGTGTTGGTCCATTGCGTTTTATCAAGTCCAAAGTCAATGCAGCCGTCTACCAGGAGATTTTGGAGCACTTTATGCCTCCATCTGCTGACAAGCTTTATGGTGATGCTGATTTCCTTTTCCAGCAGGACTTTAGCACCTGCCCACACTGCCAAAACCACTTCCAAGTGCTTTGCTGACCGTGATATTACTGTGCTTGATTGGCCAGCCAACATGCCTGACCTGAACCCCATATGGAATCTGAGATATTTTGAAGAGAAAGATGAGAAAGTCGATCCAACAATAGAGATAAGACTCAATAGTGCCTCAGCAGTGCCACAGGCTGATCGCTTCCATGCCACACCTCACTGATGCTGGGGTTCGTGCTAAAGGAGCCCCGACCAAGTATTGAGCGCATAAATGAACATACTTTAAAGAACTTGAACTTTTCTGTTTTGCAAATCCTTTTTTTTGATTGATCTTAGGAAATATTCTAATATTTTGAGATACTGTTTTTTGACTTTCATTAGCTGTAAACTCTAATCATCAAAATTAAAACAAAACAAAAAAAACTTTTGAAGTGTTTTACTTTACATGTAATGAATCTAAAATATATGAAAGTTTCACTTTTTGAAATAAGTTACAAGAAAAAATGAACTTTTTCACCATATTCTAATTTTCTGAGATGTACCTGTAGATGAAATAATGCTAAGCCAGTGCAAGTGACCTGAAGTCAAACCTTTCGTATAAACTTGATATTTTCTGTAATGAATGTCATACGGCTTAATGTTGAAACAAAAGAGGGCTGGTATCTACTATAGATTTTAAAATGCATGGTAAAAATGTGAAAGGCAGTTAAGGGAAATTTAGCAGAACTGAATAAAGTTTTAATGCAAATTTATAGACTATGTAAGCCCTTTATTTAAATTAATAGAGCCATTTCATGTTTTGCATTCATTTAATATCAGATGCATTTCTCTCATATTATTTGGGTGTATCAAAGTGGAAGAGGAAAACCACATGAAAAGAAGAGCATTTTATATTATTCTAGTAACTACTGTCAGCATGGTTATAATTTATGTGCTGTTTACTATTTCAGGATTCTCTTTCATTCTGGCACAACATTATATAAAGGATTTTTTTTTCTTTCTTTTAGCTTTATTTGTACTGTGCTGGGTTGTTTTGTTCGGCCTGTTCTTTATCTGAACTGGGTCGGAAAACTTTTGTGTCTTCGTTTCCATAAAACGTTCTTTTTTTGAAATATTTTTGTTTCCTTTTTTTTCCGTGCAAATTACTTTCAAATGACTTCCCCAACATGCATTTGTTTCTTTTCCAATGTTTATTCAGATGTGTTTTTCAATTTTTCATTTTTTTTTTTTTACTTTTAATATTTGCATATCTGCAAATGTGACATGTTTCAGATGAAGTCATGCACATATATTCACGTGACAGCTGTGAAGTCAGTTCACAAACACAGCACAGATATTTATATACATCCAGATACACTGGACATTCACTCTTTAGGTGACAATAGTTTTATTAATTGTAATGTTTTCATTTAAATAATATTCAACAGTTTTACTGCAATTATTTTCTATTATATAATGTGTTATCATGTGATATGTAGTATGACAAAGAAAACAGGACTGAGATTGTTTTTGTTTTTTTATTATTTTTTTTATTTTATTTTTTTGTTTTGTTTTGTTTTTATTATAATTATTATTATTTTATGTCATTTAGGGTAAATATGAGAATGGATTTGATTGTCCGTAAACACCAATTTTTTTTTTCGACTTGTAGATCAGCTGTAATATTATTGAATGTGTGAAATTCTGAGCTGAGAGGATGAATAACTCTACAGTGAACTTCACCACAGCTGACGCATCCGACTTTGGGCTAGTGGACAGTCAAGGAATGAGTGTATTAAGCATCAGTTTGCTGTTTGGTCTTCCTACACACTCCTATGTCATATGGCTCATCATTACAGGGGCAAGAAGTGGAGTTGCATCAGAGTTCTTCAACCTCAATCTATCTGTCTGTGAGCTTGGTAACAGCATTAATGCGATGTTTGGGATACTGTCATATTTCTATTTAAATTTTACAAATTTAACATATTTTTTGCAAGGACTAGGTGTCACTGCTCGTCCTCTGTTTCAGTGTCTGATCTGTGTTGAGCGTTACCTGGCAGTGGTTCATCCTGTAACCTTTCTGAAGTACAAACCTCTCCGATATAGAGTGATCTGCTGCACTGCAGCCTGGACAATTATTCTTGGATCCTGTTTATTCTGCTTCTTTATTTTAGTCTCACTCAACATAAAAGCATATGTATGGTTCTTCTCGCTTCACTTCCTTTTATTCATCTTCATCCAGTTGTTTTGTCTCGTGGCTGTTCTCAGAGCTCTGAAGCAGTCAGGACCAGGAGAGAGAGGGAGAGAAAGAAAAGAGGAAAACCACATGAAGAGAAGAGCGTTTTATCTTATTCTGATAACAACAATGAACATGATTACCCTATATGTGCCATATACTGTCACAGGATTCTTTGTCATTCTAACACATCAGAATTT
>JAFVLL020038326.1:0-13999 GCA_021397915.2 Tor tambroides | reverse complement strand
ACAGATTGGAGCAGACAGGACAATATTGAATATAACTCCGAATGTGTTCGTCTGAAAGAGGAATGTCAGACACGCCTAGGATGCCTTGAGGGTGAGTAAATCTTTGGCTAATTTTCATTTTTGGGTGAACTATCCCTTTAAGAAATGTGTTGTCTAAATTAAGAGAGGTTACGTCATGTTACTTCATAACGAACAACATATATTTATGCCTCTGTACTACCATTTGGAGTCAGTATAATGTTTTCATGCTTTTAAAAGAAGTCTCTTATGCTCACCAAGTTTATTGAAAATACAGTAAAACAGTAATATTGTGAAATATTATTATAAAATAACTGTTTTCTATTGTAATATATTTTAAAATGTAATTTATTTCTGTGGCGGCGAAGCTGATTTTTCAGCATCATTACTCCAGTCTTTAGTGTCACATGATCCTTCAGAAATCATTCCAAAATGCTTATTTGGTAAGCAGTAATATTTCTTATGATCAGTGTTGAAAATTGTTGTACTGCTTGATATTTTTGTGGAAACCATGATACATTTTTTTCAGTACTCCAAAGAACAACATTTATTTAAAATAGAAATCTTTTGTAATATTATAAATGTTTTTCCTCACTTTTGGTCCATTTATTGATTCTTTTCTGAATAAAATATTAATTTCTTTTAAAAATGTATATTACTGACCCCAAACTTCTGAACAGTTGTTTACACATTAAAAATGTAGGATCTAAACCTGAAAATGACCAAGTTATCAGATTTTTAAAAAAATCTAAAATGAAGAAAAAGTTGCAGGAACATCAGGTTTGACACAAACCTGTGGAGTTCATGCAGTTCAAAGTGCTTTCCTTAAAGCATAATTTTCAAATTTCAAATTGTTATGCTGATAATATAAATGATAACGAAAAAATATGTATGAAATTATAAGAATGCAAAACAAGCATTTAGCCAAGTGGCCACTGTATGTATAAGGGATGTTAAGACTCACTGATTCGCATCGGTGCATCGGCATAAAAGTTAACGATGCGATGCATCGATTTAAAAAAGTGTGCATTGGATACAAGTTGGCATTTGTATTGTGATGCATCCTTTCTAACGTAATCTGCATTGGTAAAAAAACGATTTATTTATATATAATTATTAGATGCACTGTACTTTTATTATTTAGAAAGTGACCAATAATTTGTGACCAATGTTTTATATGCAGATTAATTTCTCCTCTCTAAAATGTTTTTCAAGCACGTTCTTTCATCACCACTGCTGCTACGTGAATATGACATATCCGATCACAAGAAGTTAATCTGTACCATATTGAATTGCATAGCATCATTTTTTTCCATTGCATCATATTGCATTGAATCGCATTGTGTAGAATCTAATTTAATCACACTACGTCGTAATGGGGTGAGTAGTATCACATCGCATCGGTAGCTGCTTCATATGCATCTTTAATGTAATGTATCGCTGGCTATGCTTCGAGATGTGCATTGCATCAGTTATGGAGATGCAATCCCTAGAGTATATATTTTGTGACTTGTGAAGGATCATTAAAAACATGCAGGACTGTGCTATCTTTGAAAGTGTTGAAGGATACAGACAGCTATAAAAAGAAAAATAAATCCCTCACTGAGGAACACTGGAGATACAACTGACACCACATTTCTTTTAATACACAGATGACATAATTTTGGATGAGTACTGTGGAATGCTGTAAGCATCCTGATTAAATATAGTGTAGCACAGGCACTAGGTTCATTTAATCACATTTCATGTAGGCCTAAGTGGCAGCTCCATTTTCTAATTCCAGATTTTCATATGGGAATTGTCTATTTGTTTGTTTTCTACTTGAAGCGTCTTTTGTTGTATGTTAAAATACTTTCTCCTGTAACTTTCTCCAAAAACAACTGTAAGTGTTAAATGTCAATGTTTATTAATACTGCTCGTCTCCACAGGCCTATACGTAAGAAAACAAATGGTTCATACCATCACTGGGCGTCTCTGCCTCTGCACTCTCTGTCAGGACCTCAGTCAGATCGGTCATTTGCACCTCAGTATTCTGGGCCTGATATAAATACAGAGGGTCAGTGAGCAGACAAGGACTGTATTTGATTGAGCTGTTGCCAATGTAGACCTGGTAGACCAGGACATAGTGCCATGTTTGCTGATGCGAAGTCTAATTCACAAACAGAGTTGAAACGCTATCAGGAATAAATACTGTAAATTCGAACTGCCTTTTGATTTTCATCACAGAGATAATTATGCGGTAGCAGATGTTATTTAATAACTGTATAAATCAGTACCTGTGCTGCTGGGTTTGATGTAACAGCTTCATAAGGTGGAGGAGGGTCTAGAGGACAGAAGACCTCCACTCCTTTAATTCTGGCACCATATATATGAGGAAGAGGAATCATACCATCACCAAACATCCTGCCAAAACACACACATTTACATTGTAAGCAGCGCATGAGAAGATTCTAGACAAACCCATTAGTGTTTGATCTGAACATCCAATGAGATGGCAGCATATGATGCTTTCCCACACACAAACTTCAATCCTGTTTAACGTTGCCAAAACATTTTGGTTGCCTGCCAAACACTGAGCCACCCACCCACAAATCTGCTAAATCCTGCTGTATTTTTGGTTGAGAGTTCAAGGTCAAAGTGCAGGTTTGTGTGAGTGTGTGTGAGACAAACTTAAAGCAAGCTATAGATCATGAAATGCTGGACAGATTTTATCACGAATATGTATATGTTACCTTAATAGATATGTTTACCTGAAAATTCTGAGAGTGAAGAGAACCCTAGCTTATATATACACCCCGTCATTTAAAGTTTGGAGTCATAAGAATTTGATTTATTTATTAATTTATTTTTATTGGTTTATTTTATTTTTTTGACTGACTGAATGAATGAATGAAACCAATACTTGGATTCAGCAAGGACACATTAAATTTACCAAAAGTGGCAGTAAAAATAATTATGTTACAAAAGATTTGTATTTCAAATAAATGCTGTTGTTTTAAACTTTCTATTCATCAAATAAAAAATTTATCTGTTTCCTCAAAAATATTAAGTAGCACAATAGTTTTAAACATTGATAATAATAAGAAATATTTCTTGAGCAGCAAATCAGAATATTAGTATGATTTTTGAGGGATCATGTGACACTGAAGACTGGAGTAATGATGTTGAAAATTCAGCATCGCCATCACAGGAATAAATTGCATTTTAAAATATATTAATCTAGAAAAAAAAGTTATTTTAAACTTTAATAACATTTGACAATATTACTGTTTTACAGCATCAAATAAAAAAAATAAATAAATAAACATTTAATCATTAAAAATATCTTTCCAGCCCAAATGTTTGAACAACAGCGTATGTTGTACATTATTTATTGTTTTATATATGTATATATATATATATATATATATATATATATATATATATATGTATATACACACACACACAGATAGATAGATTTAATAATGTTTATTTTAAATGTTTACAATTTATTTATATAAAGTTTTGAAATTCATGGAATAAAAAGTATATATTAAATTATGTGTCTTTAAAAATAAACTCAATATAGTCAAGTAGTTTCAGTTATAATTAAATTAAATCATATTTTTGACTTGAATATCCAGTTCATTTAGGCAATACCACATTTTAGGTAATCTAAAACATTTTTTGCAATGTGCTTTGTAAACTATAAGTAAAGAGGACTTGTGTGTGATACCTGCGAGCCAGGCGCGGGGTGTAAGAATAGAAGGTGGAGAAATATGAAGGAGGAGGTGCAGGAGCGACAAATTCATCAGGGTCAGGAAGAGGAGTCTGCTCCTCCACTTCCTCTGGAACAGGCCTGGCCTCTTCCTGCCAAAGACGATCATAGTCACACCACTATTAGCCAATCGACCAGGGCAGAGAGACATCAGACACTTCTGAGCTGCTCACAACATGACTAAACAGCCTTATAATCTATGCCACACATTCACCAAGAACTAAATCATCAAAATACATTATTTTCTTCCCACATTTTCCGTGATATGATTTCTCACCATGCAGGGCCGTCTGGTTGAGAAGATCTGGAGATATCTGAGTGCAGCAGCAACCAGACACACAGCTGTGGCCAAAGCATTCAGCGCACACAATGCAAACAGCACTTTCTGAAAGAGAGAGAGAGAACTCTATAACATCCAAATCTACTGCTAGAAAATAAAAGGTATTCAAGCATGAATATATTCCTCTCCAGTATTAGGAAGGTTAATTTAGAAAAGTAACAGGTTACAGATTACAAGTTACCCTATTTAAAATGTAATAGGTAGTGTAACTATTTCAATTACTTTATTAGAGTAATGTAACTGATTACTTTTTGATTACTTTTTTACATTTCTAATGTTTTCAAACTGTTAATCATTTTCAAGCATTTAAACCAGGCAGGGTTAACCTTACAGTAGTGCTCAAAACTGATTACTCTCAGACTTTTGAAATTCCTCGTCACTTGAATTCAGATTATAATATTTTAATTTTAAAGCCCAGCCACCACAATATCAGAGTTACTTTGAGATTGTTCTGAGGTTAAATACAGATTTAAAATGATAACAAGATATAGTTTAATAGCTATGATGCTGTTTTTGAGTTTTGTCTGTCTATCTATCTGTTTCTATCTACTAACTGTCTGTCTATCTGTCTTTCTGTCTATCAACTAAGTAGTAGTGTAATAATAATTTATTATAAAATGAACACACCTTGAGCAGGATTCTCATTGTGCCACATGCATGACCTGCGTAGATTTTAATCAACTTGTCCTCTTGGCACTGAGTGCTTGGAATCTCTGAACAACAGTAACAGAGATCATCCGACTCATTCTGAAACACAGTAACACATTTATTATGTTTGTTTAATAAGAAAAGGAAAAGGAAAGGAAAGGACGTGACGTGTGGCCAAATATGGTGACCCATACTCGGAATTTGTGCTCTGCATTTAACCCATCCAAGTGCACACACACAGCAGTGAGAAGTGAACACACACACAAACACACTGTGAACACACACCCGGAGCAGTGGGCAGCCCGGGGAGCAGTTGGGGGTTCGGTGCCTTGCTCAAGGGTCTCACCTCAGTCATGGTATAGAGAGTGCTGGACATTCACTCCCCACACCTACAATCCCTGCCGGACCTGAGACCTTTGGGTTACAAGTCTGAGTCTCTATCCATTAGGCCACGACTGCCCCAAAGAACATCTGATGACATGGTAATACTAATACTTAAAGAACTGCCTGGATTCAAAGTATGAGACTGAGGATGAAGTTTCCAGGCACCTTTCTACATTTTGTCTTTTTGAGCGGTCTGGCGCTGCATGTGATAACAGCTCAAAGATATGAGGTCACCAATATGGCAGGGACATTTGCATGACAAGTGGAAATGATGAAAGAGCAGCCTTCAGACACTGGAAATGACAGCAACCCAAAAACTACATCAAATCCAAGAAAAACTGGAACCTGCTTTGACTCTCAAATTCAGGGCTCTCTTTGACTTGGACAAACTTCATTCCTCTAAGCAGATGGTCTGTACAGATGTGCTTTTTTCCATTGTCTGTTACTAATACGTACATCAACCAAGTAGCACATCAGCTTGTGTTATTGTTTCAATTAAACGCTAGAAGAAAGTTTTAGTAGTGCTTGTACGTGCAGTGCGTGGGTGTTCGCCAGAGTGTTGCAATGAGGTTGCTATGTAGTTGCTTACAAGTATGTAGTTGGTCTAAGTAAAAAGAGCCCAGCCACAAGCCTCTATTCTAGAAAATCATATTTCCACACAATTTGAGTTATCATTCATGCCTGTAACATAAATGTTGCAGGCTTTATAAACTAATGCCACTTATTATTCTTTGCAAACCCTAACACTACAATGAATGTTATTAGTGTATATAAATGTATGTATGTATTAATAAGGTTTGCCCCACTTCAGTTTGCGAATGTTTATATTTTGCATCTAGGTTCATGAATACAGACGTCAATACATGAGTCATCTGGCAAGTTATTATTGATGTTATTATCTCTACCACAGCACATGTCCAAATACACTGATTCCTTACCAGCTGGCAGTTAATGGTACTGGAGACCAGCTGAGCCCCCTGACAGCAGAGGATGAAGCCTGCCAGGTTTAGCAGGATACAGACCACTGACAGCAATACAAACAGATTTACCTGTGTGAGAGAAATGAGATGAAAAGAGGTAAGTGGTACAGAGCAAGATCAATACTGGGCTGCGTTTCCCAAAAGCATCGTAAGCTTAAGTTGATCGTAAAAACGATCGCACGAATCATCTTAGATTTGTGGACCGTATCCCAAAACCATCGTAACTTAGTAGTACTTGAAAATTTTCGTAGATCTACGAGTGCTCTGGAGTAATCGTAAATCCCTAAATGCATCGTAAGAAGACAGATTTATGAGGTCACCTGCAGGACAATCGGCAGATTACACCTTTAACTTTATTCAAGTGCGATGTGATTATAATTAAAGCTTTTGATTGTACTTTATTGCACACTTTATTACTCGTTTTTTGTTTGTTTGTTTGTTTGTTTTTTTTAATGAATTTATAAATGAAATAATTAAAATTGGCAGAAAACAAAAAATAGAAATACACATTTAAATTAAATGACAAAAAATAAATAAATAAATAAAAGAAATAATGTAGGAAATACGCTTCAAAGACTGGGAAAAATAGGGATAATCTAAAAAAAAAAAAATCTGTCAATGACGAAAACCAGCCATGTATTGGACGTCTCTACAGATATTATATTATATAGAATAATATTAATCTACAAATATAATATTAATGTACTATATATATAATCTATTATATAATATTATTAGGCTATAGTAGATTAATATTATACTTATCACTTATATAGTTATTATACTTATATTATATTACTGTATACTCTATCTCTCTCTATTCTAATTCTATTTTATCTATCTGTCTTCTTTTTATGAAAAAATAAACACACACACACACACACACACACACTTGACCCTCAATTGCATATTTATTCTCTAACTACCTTTTCTTGAAAAACTAACACTAGCTTTCTTTTTTTATATTCTATCTACTTGTTTCTTATTAAAATAAAATAAAATAAAATAAAACCTTGCTACGTGCACTGCGTTAGGCTAACCGACACTTGTCATAGCACTTGCATGTAGTTGCTCTTTTGTTGGTTTTGATTGCTTCTATTGACCTCATTTGTCGGATAAAAGCGTCTGCTAAATGATTAAATGTAAATGTAAATTATATTATATTATATTATCTGAGCTAGGTTCAATAAACGAGCGTGTACATACGAGCCATTCTATAAATTGACATTTCAGCACTTGACCAACGGATAGCGACTCCTAAGTAGCACTTAAAGCATGGCTACGTGAGATTGTGTTAAGTGCATTTTTGGGAAACGCACGTGAAACAATAACGAACGTTCGTAAAATGACTCGTAGAAAACGCTCTTAAGCGCTAAGATCAATCGTTATCGAGAAACCCAGCCCTGGTCAGTCATTTTATTTGACAAACATAATATTAGCACTCAAGCCTGGAATTAGAAAATGACACTTACACTACTGTTTAAAGTTTGGGTTCGATGAGATTTGTTCATGTTTTTTTATAGAAGTCTCTTATGTTCACCAAGGCTGCATTTATTTAACCAAAAATACAGTAAAAACAGTAATACTGTGAAATATTATTAGAATTCCAAACAACTATTTTCTAGTTTAATATATTTTAAAATGTAATTTATTGTTGTGATGGCAAAGCTGAATTTTCTTTTCAGTCTTCAGTATCACATGATCTTTCAGAAATCATTCTAATATGCTGATTTTGTGCTCAGGAAACATTTTATTATTATCGTTTAATATTATATTCATAGGAAGTTCAAAAAAAGAGCATTCATTTGAAATTAAAATCTTTTCTAACATTATAAATGTCTTTTGCTCAATTTAATGCATCCTTGCTGAATTAAAAGTATTCATTTCTATCAAAAAATAAATAAATAAACCTTACTGACCCCAAACTTTTGAACTGCAGTGTATATAAATGGCGGTAGGCAGATGATGATGGTCGGCTTGAGACTTAATTAACAAGGTCTTAACTGAATGTCTGGTAGACACAGATCCTATTTAAAAGGTCTTTTAAGGGCCAAACAACTGCCCCTTTAACATAAGGACACGGACATGCAGAAGATTACCTGGAAAACATATGTTCAGGACAATACAGGACTGATTTGGTGTAGTAAACATCATTTAACTACTTTCATGTAAAAATAAACTCATCAGCTTATTATGACTAGAAACTTTAGGCTGCTACCTTAAAGACCAGAAGTCTTAGGCAAAACATACATACCAGCAGAAGCATTGGCCGCTTCCATGTGGTTAGTCCTATTATCCCAGAGAGGATGACCTGCAGAAAACAATCAGTCCGTTCAGCAAAGAGGCAAACACTCACGGACAGATTAACTGATAATGAACCCATTATTACCCATCAGATGGTGTACACTCTCAAAATGGCCTTCAGCACTTTTAAATCCTGTTTTAATGACTCATCTCACTCAGTGTTTTGTTGGCAGAGCTGTCTGCAGCAGCCTCATTCAAATACCATTGTCCATACTCGGCTCCCCATTTCTTCTAACCCTGCCACTTCCTGTCAATTACACCAGGTGATGGGTTCTTGTGTTTAGCTCGTTTTTTCAGACATAACAATCTAAAGCATTTTACAACATTGTTAAGTGTAAAATGCTTTGTGAGGTAACCTATAAAAAGCTATTAAATTAATTGATTATATTCAAAACAACAATATTCTGTAATCATCTGGTCCATTATTGTTAAATGTCATAATTATTTCAATTTGGTGAGAGGTAGGCCTATGCATAATATGGCAGCTTGTATCTCAGTCACTAAGGAGTGTTAGGCAGTAAAAGAGATTCACACTTAGCCATGACTTCACTGACCAGTTAACTCAACTCCTGCCAATGACCACAAATATTAACCATACGTAAATGTGGGAAATAATATTATGAATTGCACTTTTTCAATCACAGCACTAAGGAAGTTTCTAAATATCTAGAAACTTAAGAAGAAACTGGAGAATCTCAAGATGTTTAAGGTATTCAAAGTTAAAACAATGCAATTCGCTGAGGATAATAGCTAAATGCAGGAATGCTAATGTAAAATGTAAACAAGCTTACAAGCCTGGTGACTATTCCAGGATCGATTAATCATTAATGTCATATTGACTAATAAATCTGATAGTCATTTTATTATTTTCAGTTAAATGACATCGTCATTCATTGAAATCTGGTTACTGGACTGGATATTACACCATACCGTAAAACTATATACTGTAAAAATGGATAACTGTCAACTGTTCACTAAATATGTGCTTCATGTGGTAACACCTAAATTAACTGGTCAAATTCCAGTTAAAAAAAAAATGTTTAATTTGACTGAATCAACCTAACTGCATTAGGTTACACCAGTAAAACTAATGGACAGACCAAGCAGAAATTTTTCCTTGGGGCAACAACTGCACAGTACTTTTTTAAAAAAAAAAAAAGTAACTAACAACCTGGCTAATAATTTACAACATATTGACAGATCAGGATTGTTTATCATCGTGCAATACTTAATAAACAACAGTGTCTGGTGTGCTCATACACTTTGAAATAGACTGAACTAAAAGTGTAGCACCACGTTTCTGTATCAGACTGCATTGGAAACACATTAGACCACAATAAAACTTCTCCTCTGTACCTGTTGGTTTGTAATGGACCGATGTAAAGCTGTAAACTAATACAGTGGCATATTAACAAGCATGTATTTTAATATCTGTAGCATGCATGTGTACCGTAAAATAAAAGCATTAGCACCTCTGATTATGGCCAGTAATATAATACTCACAGAAGATCCGGCCCAAAACGGACAGGAGTTTCTAATAGGGGGCGAGTTGCTAAGGGACAGAGCCCCGAAAGAGAGCGCCACCATGGAGCAGCCGAGAACCAGCTGCAGTGTTTAGGGAGAGCAGAGGGCGAGCGGGCAGCAGCGCCGGAATGAGCCGCGTCTGAGATCCAGACATGCGGGACGGAAGAGCGGACACACAGCGGCTGCGGCTTCTGTGAGATGCGTATGCGAGCTGATGGGCCAAAGCAGCCCCCGATAATCGACAGCAAGATCCAGGCAGAACTACGGGCAGAGACATTGGAGACGCACGAGCAGCCAAACAACAACAAAACACATTAAACGAGCATAGTGGCGCTCCCTCATTTTACTCTGTCTCTCAAGGCGACGATTATTTCTTTAAACTGCCCGTTCCGCGTTACTTCCATGGTCCTGTCGAGGTAGTTGAGTATTGGTTTTAAAATAACTAGGCTCTGTGACCTGCTGCTCGGATTTAGTTTCACATTTTTTTGGCAGAGCGAGCGGTCAGGCGGGGGAGGGGTGGACGCGTGGGAAGAGGCCACACACCCCCGCGGGTCTCTCTCTTTTCCGTAAGTGTGAAGAAAGACACTGTCAAGACGGTGAAGTTATAATGTCATCCTTTGTGGTGAACGCTTAGCATGACGAAACATTTGTGTTGCGTAGTCTTTGATGCTTAAAGGACCACATTCACGCGCTCTTTGGTGCGCGTCATTTCTTGAGAGTGAGAATCTTCCCAATAAATAAACAGCTGAACACCAAAACACTTAAGTTACGTAGTTTCTCAAAACAAAAAGACATAATTTTGCATGACATAATGGAAATGTATGTTTATACAATAAATACAAAACAAACTGCAGAATGATAAATCTTTGGTTGTCTTCAGTGGAAAAATTAAGAAACTACATTCAGAATCTTTTTTATAGCCTAAAATTTTTCAGAGAAATAAAATTCTGTTATTTGTCTATACGTGTTTCTACAGCACATAAAAACGACAAATGCTGACAAAAGTGCAGTATAATAAGATAACAAATAATAAAAAAACGTATTTGTAAAAAAAAAAGTTACAAACAATATTAGATGACATTTATGTTACTATATTTTAACATAACTATATGTAATTAAATAATATGTTAATATTATTAAACTATATTAAACAATATGTTTTTAAACAAAATGATACATAATTGCCTTTAAATATAATATATTAAATATTTATTTTGAATATTATATATATATATATATATATTAGGCATACTGTGTATTATAATGAATGCTTTATTTATATATTTATTAATATATTTGTATATTTTCCCCAGTAATTTGTTTATAATAATTACATTGTAATTACATGCAATGTCTGTTAGGCTATCATACTTTTTACTGTGTATGGCAAGGCAACTTACACTTTTTTCAACAAAAATATACATATTGCCGTTATATATATATATATATATATATATATATATATATATATATATATATATATATCCCAGATAGCACACGTACGTCTGCAAGATGTCTGTTGAAGATCTCTTGATCTGGAAAGCATCTGCTGTCTACAAACGTCTGACAGACGTCTTTCAGATGTCAGTTTTACATACATTCTAAATCATAAACATCTTAAAGACATCTAATAGACGTCTATTTGACATCTAAAAGGAGACATCCTATAGACGTATTGCAGATGAGCAAACACCCTAAAAAAAATGTCTTGCAGATGTAAATGCAGACGTCAAAAAGAGGTCTCAGAGATGTACGTGTGCTATCAGGGATATATATATATATATATATATATATATATATAGAATATAATATACATACATTTTCCATTTTCACGTGATAAGATACTTCATGCTTGTTTATGTATTTGTTACAATATTTCCATTATAATTACATGCAATATTTGTTGGGCTATTATTATACTTTTTTAGTACTACTATTATGCTTTTTTTTTTTTTTTTTTTTTTGCTATTATACTTTTTACCTTATATGGCAAGACAACTTTTCCTTTTTCGTTAAAATGAACATTTTTACATTTAATTGGTTGATTTTGTGACACTGATTATTGTGACAAACACTGAATATTTTTGATGCAGATGGTCAAAGTCCCTTTTATGGTAAAAGCGCACTGGAAATCCATAGGGGGCGACGTTTTAGGAGCTAATTGGTTAGCTTGTTACGAGCTCTGTAGTTGCTATGGTGACAGTGGTGGCTTCATTGCGCCTGTTTGCAAACATGCTAGCAAGTTAGGTAGCTTTAGTCAAATCTTGTTGCAGATGCAAAAAAAAACAAAAACAAAAAAAATCTTACCTTAAATTTAAAACTGGTTGTACTTCCAATTTAATTTGTAGCTAAAGCGAATATCACAGTTACACAGGATGCTTTCTGGCTATCAGAAATAAAGCTGATGACTATACCACCTGCTGTCCACCATCGGAAAGATTTCGGCGCGCTATTTCTCCACAACAAACTCCTGCCTTTACTATGTGAGTTAATTTGGTTGAAAACATTTGTCTGTAAATATTATGCACTGCTTTCTTTTTATGTCAGTGACTGTGTGGCAGCTAATAATAAACATAATGTGCAAAGGATGCAACGATATTGTGTCTTTAGGTAAAAGTCCAAAATTAGTTAATTCTCCAAACAATTAAGTTTACTGAATAACAATAAACAATGAAATTCATATAAATCTACGTAATATTCAGATCTTACAGTGAGTAGTTGAATAAAGGTCTAAAGGGAACCCTACAAGTGGAAATTAATTAGTTCAATAAATATACTATGGGTGGATAATTCACAAATACACTAAGAAATCAAAACATTTTTTTATTATTAGATCTACAGAATCAGAGAGGTCAGTTAAGGAAGTTGTCAGTCTTAGCGGATTTCTTACCTATTGTATTATACCTATAGCAGCTATCATCAACCTATAATAAAAGTAAAACGATGATTAGTTTGATCATGTTTATTAGAACCATCACAAAATTATTGTCACAATACAACACAGTACAAAATCAGTGTACACACCATACAAAACAATGCACTATTGTTTTACAGTATTCTACATAATATAGATGGAATGGATAGTGAAGACTGATAGATTGAGATTTCCAAAGTGCTGGAGTGGTAATCATATGTAGATGTAGATGGATGATACACATCAGGAGTGTTTGCTGAGCAGCTACTAACAGAAGAAAAAATAATAATAATAAAACATTGTGACAACTAGAATAACTTAAATCCAAACATGTGAATTGTCAAATCTGTATTTCTTTCTTTCTTTATTAAATTACGTACTTTAAAAAAAAAAAAAAAAAAATGTCCTGTGTATTTGTCTCTCTGTGTTCAACTGAGTTTTAAGGTTCACAGAGTATCAGAACTTACCTGGAATACTGTGGGTGATTACATTATATTCTATTATACATTATATTCTATTACAGACAAGAGCAGTTCATGCTCATGGCCAGGAGGTGGCGATATTGACTGAGAAACTTTGGTGTTTACAGACTAATTCAACCAGTCTGGAGTTATTACAGTAAGTTCTCATCATGTATATATCCTCCCATCTAAATGGTTTTGGCTTTTCATTCTGTCACGTTTTGAATAAAATGGTTGTGTTTCATGTTCAAGTTGAAAAACCAGCTGAAAGTTTATCCTGTTTACACCAGAGAAAGTTAAATGAGCTGGAGTCAGAGAAACAACAAGGTAATGAGACGAGTGTTCCAACTCCTTTTTGTGTTTACACAAAAACTGGAGAACTGGGATGCTGAGATGATGGATGTTTCACATTAGCACTGTCTGACTGATGCATCTGGTATGCTTGATAGCCTTCATATGCTCAATGTGGCTGTATAACTCTACAATGAGAGAAGGGTTTGTTGGAACGTAATTGAGTTGGCTGCTGGTTCAGGTCAGTGGAGGAGGAGTTGGCTCAATCCCAGTCCCAGGCCAAGAAGGCCGTGAGAGGAAGAGACCTCTCAGCCCAATTGACCGTTCGCAAAGAGCTTGATTGACAGGCGATCTGACCAATCAGATCGCAGAGATTAT
>JAFVLL020038325.1:0-20481 GCA_021397915.2 Tor tambroides | reverse complement strand
GCTTTACAGGAGACAAATATGAGACCCCCAGATTATTTAGCTAAAGAGAAAAATCTAAGCACAGTGTGTGATGTTGTTGAGATCTCTTCTAAAGCCTTAAAGGAGCCAACTATGAGACCACCAGAGTCTTTAGACTATAGAAGAAATATCTGAGCACAGTGTGTGATGTTGTTGAGATCTTGTTTAAACATTGGAGGAGACAAATATAAGACTACCAGAGTCTTTAGCTAAGGAGAACAATCTGAGCACAGTGTGATGTTGTTGAGATCTATTCTATAGCTTTCAAAGAGACAAATGTGAGAGATTCAGAGTCTGTAGGAGAAATATCTGAGCACAGTGTGTGATGTTGTTGAGATCTCTTCTAAAACTTTAAAGGAGACCAATATGAGACCACCAGTCTCTAGCTAAGGAGAAAAATCTGAGCACAGTGTGTGATGTTGAAATGTCTTCTAAAACTATAAAGGAGACAAATATGAGACCACCAGAGTCTTTAGACTAAGAAAAATGTCAGAGCACAGTGTGTCATGTTGCTGAGATCTCTTTTAAAGCTTTAAAGGAGACCATTGTGAGAGTGTTAAGAGTTTTTGTCTCAGGAGACAAAGTTTGAGAAGCAGGAGACTCAAGCAAAAATCTCCATTTGATCTTAAAGTTACCTCATTTCTGTCTAGGAGAAATATTTGAGATGTTAAAGAGATCTCATTTTTGATTTTTCATTCCTATGGGCACATTAGGGACTAAAAATGGCCTTAAGTTCCCTTGTGAAAAAGATAGCATACTAAAAGAGTACCGATTACAGAAATAACATACTTTAAAAGAACATACTTAAGTGTGAACTGAATCTAATGTTTTTGGACACTTAATTGCATGGTATTTACAATTAAATGTAAATGTATTATAGTTTAAATTCATATTAAATTCAATTGCTGAACTTGTTTTTTTGACACACTTAAGAAGGAATTAAGTATATCTTTATGTGTAATTTCATAATCGATTTATAATTTTAGGCTTCTCCAACACAGGCTCATTGAGAAAAAACACACGCCTCTACTGTCCCAAATACTATCTTATGACCTCAAAACACTTTTACCATAGTGCATGATTTGTAAACTAATACAAAAACATATGCAACTCCATATGTATGGCTTTTCTGATGACGTAAACTTGCTCATTAGCTCACCTGGTACAGCACTGTACAACTTGTAGAAGTAAACTAAAATGTTTTGGTTGCTTCAGCAAATGCGTTTTTATGCGTTGTTTGCTTTTGTTAACACTATGGTTAGGTTTAGGGTAGGGTTTAGCGTTGGTGGTACGTTTTTTTATTTTTCAAACGCAATAGAGCGTTAACCTTTTAGCACCACTCGCACAACATTTCATTTCCGAACTGCCACGATACGTACAACAACCAGTGTAAGAAAACTTTGCCAGATTCACTTTCATTTAATTTTAAAAATGAGCACACTTTTAGCACCACACACTGAACATTTCACTTTGAAAAAGTTGCAAAACATGCAAAAACAAAGTAATCCCATTTCACAGAAATGTCATCATAAGCATATTGGGTTGGGTTTGACTGCTCCAGAGGTTGTTCAGAAGAGTGCAGTGATTTCTGCATCACTAGCGGTACGAAATGAAATTCCAAAAACAGACACCAAACATGTTTCCCAAACACTCCTATAGCCCTTTCTGCACTCACAAACATCCTTCCATATTTTGGACTAATAGACAGTCCCATCCAAACTCACATTAGCGATTGAGACGGTTGAGAAGTTGATATGTAAAGCTGCGTACCTATGCATTTCTGTTGAAAAATGAATAAAATAGTTTACCCAAAAATGTGATTTGTGAGCTCTGGCGAAGGGGAAAATTATCAGTAAATACCTTCAATTTCAGACTGTTTCTCAGACAAAACCATTGTACGACTTCAGAAGATTTGGAATACAGAGTGAGATTTGAATATTTTGATTTGCCTATTTTTAGGTGCTTTTTTGAGTTTGATAGTAAAAATCACCATCCATTTTTATTGCTTAGCCATTTTGCATAACATTTAATTTTTATATTTCACTATGAAAAGAAAGTAATCTCGGGTCAGAACAACACGACAATGACCCAAGCAACAAACAATGACAAAATTGTCATTTTTTGGCAAGCTATTCCTTTAAAATTCAACTTCTGGCTGCATGTGTGAGAGGGTAAAGGAGACAGAGAATGTGTATATATGATTAATGGACTGCAGGTAAGCTTCAAAGTCATCTGAAAGACCCTGTGAGATAAAGACATCAAACCACAGGACACTACAGAGGTGACATAAGAGCGAGAGAGAGAGGAAACAAAGCCAGCACACACACACATAAAGACAGCAGGGAGGCACGTGACTGAGTGTGTGTTTTAGTGAGCTGTCAGAGACATGCTGGTTTAGATAAACACAGGTGGAGTAAGTGTGCACACTCAGCAAACCCTTGTACACTAGGCCTACTTTTGGATCTGTGTACGGTCACACAGCAAAACAAAAACTAACAAATAGATATACTCAAAAATGAATCCAGAACTGAAATGTATCAGGTTGAAGACGATGCTTACGGATATAAATCCTGAGCAGCATGAGACGGCAAACCATTTAAGTTACTCAGCTGTTCAGAGTCTCTATCTGGGAAAACTGCCAATCCAGCTGAACAGAATAAGAAGAGTTCGGGATCAGTACGATTTCTTTTAAAATAAAAAATACATTTATCCACTAAGGACACATCAAATTGATCAAAAGTGAGTAATTTATAATGTCACAAAAGATTTCTATTTCAAATAAATACTGTTCTTTTGAAATTTTTATCCATCAAAGAATCCAGACAAAAATGCATAATGGTTTTTACAGAAATATGAAGCAGCACAACTGTTTTTAACATTAATATGAAATGTTTCTTGAGCAGCAAATCAGCATATCAGAATGATTTCTGAAGGATCATGTGACACTGAATACTAGAGTAATGATGCTGAAAATACAGCTTTGCATCACAGGAATAAATTACATTTTAAAATAAATACAGACTTGGGAGCATAAAAGAGCTCTTTTAAAAACATTTAGAAAATCTAACTGACCCCATACTATTAAACAGTAGTGTATCTACATACAGTATATGTGAATTATTCACGAGCTGATTAAGTTTATCAAAACTTCTGAATAAACTGGTCTACAACACTAATCAACTAATTGGTTGTTGATCGATTAGTCACCCATTGTGATCCATCCCTTGCTGAATGCTACAGAAGTTATCAAGTCCCTCAATCTAAAACCCAAAACAGATAGCTGGAAAACTATGAGAGAAACAGCGTAAGAAAGGCTTCATTTCTCTCTAAGCACATTATTATTCTTTTTGTCGTCTTTCAATTCCCTATTGTGAATGATTTCATTCGCTTGTCACTTCTTTCAAAGGAGACATCTGATTTTTGTGTACAAAAGATCTCTTTTCAAAATCAAGACCATTGAACGCTAATTCCCCCTCTCTGACTGTTCAGCGGTGGAGCAGATTTCACATAAAGAGATTAGATAGCACACACACACACACACACACACACATACACACACTGCAGTGTACATCTGGAATGCATAATGACTCAGCACTTTCAATACTAAACGTGAGTTGGCAGAAAGAAAAGGACATGTCTGTTTTTCTTACATTCAATACAGAAACACAAAGAGTAAAAGAGGCAGAAACGTTCCCTGACGATCCAAAATGATGCTTCTGCCACACTTGCCAATGGCGGGCGAACTTTTACCAGCCATAAAATATTATTTACTGGCCATTAAACCAGCATTTAGCATTATATATTGTGGCTGTAACACTGCAGGTCAGTGAGTATCATTCATATTTGCATGCAAAATCTGCGTGCAAATATTTTTATGCAGAGTTTATGATTCATTAATTAGATCATGCTGAACGCTTTAAATTTACATAAAAATTTTGAACCTGAAACTACATGTACACCAAACATTCCCTAGGTGTCCTTAAAGCATTTTGTTATGCAATTTTTTAAATATGTTAAAAAAGTGACTCCACAAAAGATTATGTGCAAATTTATGTACATATGCACCTGTTTTGAATCCAGCAGAAATTGTGCAAGAACTTTCTCTGAGCACATAAATGCGCAACCTAGGGTGTGTTCACACTTGTCATGTTTGGTTCGATTAAAATGAACTCTAGTGCGATTGCTCTGTTTAGTGAGTTTCATTTGAGTAGTGAACGCTGCCATCTGAACCCTGGTGCGCACCAAACAAGCGGACCGAGACCGCTAGAAAATTCTCACTTGTAGTTCGGTTCTCTTGGTTCGTTTGGTCCGGACCAAAAAAGAAATCTATATATTTGGTCCTGGTCCGCAGTGTTAATTTTTTCACCAACGAAAACAAGACAGTAATGAAATAAAAACTCTTTTCGAATAACAAAAACAATAACGAATAAAAATGAGATGACAGAGATACAGTCAAAACGATTCTCCTGCGTGGAAAGGAAGTTAGATGCGCATATTTGAACTACTCTCTGCTTACACTTGCTGCACGTCTCATAAAACGTAAAAAAAAAACGTCAGCGCCTGAGAGTAAGAAAGAGCAGACATATGGATAAATTTGAAAAGCGTGACGACACGAAAGAGCACTGAATTCGGTCGGGTTCTCTGAGCGCACACAGAAAAGCGTCTCTCAAACAGCGCATGATTACTGAATTCACTTCTCTCTCGCGTCTTAACAGAGAAACACACACAAATGATCTCAAATTGTCCGTTTTGATGAATATTCATGCAAACACACCCAGTTACGTCTTAAGTGAACGTAAACAGTTGGGAGAATATCGGATGTGTGTACCAGTATATTGAATCCATGTGCATTCAGTTTTAAAGGGACAGCAGACTAATTTAGTTGCTGTTGTCTGTGTCCTTATTGTTAATGAATCAACAAAAGAAAGAGAGAAAATCACTCACTGCTCTTGAATGAATCACTTTAGTAGCCCTAATAAGGATTAATCTAATTTTAATTTATATAAATATGTCTGCTTGAAAGAATGAAGGATGTTGTATGCAAGTTGTTATAAAGAATGCATATTATATAACCACTGGTTAAACCATTTGGTTTTTCAAAAGAGTACCATGTTCTTGTTTCTTTACAAGAAGTGGTTTTATTTAATTTTGAGATAAAGGCATGTTATGTGTCAAAGCAGTTAAATCTGTGTCTACATTGCATGTTCAGATCATTCATATTACTAGATGTTTTCTCTGGGAATACATAATGAGTTTGGAAATTTTAGAGAAATGCTTAATAAATGCATTACACTGTAACTAAACCCATCAGATTTTAGTTAACTAAATCTAATGTAGATTTAGCTGACTAAATGTCATAAGACTAAAACTAGACTAAGAATAAAACAATTCAGACTAAAATGTAACTAAAACTAAATGGCATTTTAGTCCAAAGACTATGACTAAAACTAAATCAAAATTTGCTGTCAGAATCAACATTGCTGGTCCACTTAGCGTTCACACTATACCGATACCGAACCTAAAGGCATAGTCATACGTTCACAACCTGATTGGTCGGGTTAAATGACGTATATTTCGTGACTGAACTTACAGAACACCTCAAACAATCGGTGTGACATCACAATGACAATAACATCAAAGTACCCATTCACCGATCGATCTGCTTCGATCGATCGATTTTAAAACCCGAGACACGCTGTACGATTTTTGGCTGTCCCAGACGAAAGATTGGCACTGCGAAACAATCGTGGTGATTTCTGTGATCTTGGCTCCAAATCGGTGCTCCAATGTCGTACAGTGAGAGAGGTTCAAAGACGTCTGTTGTCACGGTCTTGCGACCAAAGATAGCCTACGATCATTTTCTGACAGTGTCAGAAATTCAACATGATCATCACACACTGTGTTTGCTGCTACGACTCACGTTTACAGACCAGCCAATAAAAATGCGACATGAAATCAACGCGACATAAAATAAAGTTTAGCATGAGCCTATACTATTTAAACAGCAATAATGTTTTATTTTCATGAACATGACAATATAACATTGTGATTTCATTTTCAGTGATTTAATGTGAGGAATATTACATGCCACATGGAGAAAAACCTTTAGGCATCCTATATAAACATCTGACCATTATTTTCCATTTCTTATAGGACTTCAGGATCACGACAAATGTTTCATTGTTTGTATTGTTTGGAAATGATGTGAAATTGCCGTTCCAAATAAAGTTACCAGCCAGCTGGTGAGAAACATCAACAGCCAGTTTTTACTTGCATTTGGCGGGTGTTAATTTTGGACCGTGTGTGCACTGAATGCAAATGACTGTCTGCAGTATTCATTATTACGCAGCTGCACGCAGCGCTGCCAGGCAGTAATGAGCACAGGCGGATTCAGAGCTGTGATGGCTTTATTTTTCATCGTGGTATGACCTGATTGAAAGAACATCATGATGGACTGTGAGCTGCTGTATTTGTCTGACTCCTGTGTGACTCACTAGCTCTTATGTCTCCAGCACGTCTCTGGTCGGGTGTCTCAGTACCCGGTGTGTGTGTGTGTGAGTGTTTGTGGATCACTGATGTTAAGCAGGACCGACGCAAGGCAGCCAGCCAGCCTCCTTTAACACACACACAGAGCTACTTCTGTGGAACTCTGCAACTCCTGCATTCATATTGACATTTGGATATTTTTTGCTTTAGTTTCTGTTTCCGCAAACAATTATTCTCCCATTTTTCCATTTGATGTTTTATTATTTTTTTTCCCCAGAGGAAAACTGTTGCTTGAAGGTTGTTCTTTCATACAGTTCCAGTCCGTAGAGTTTGAAGAAACTTTACAATAAGATTCCATTTGTTAACATTAGTTAACTGCATTAGTTAACATGAACTAACAATGAAAAAAAAAAATTCTAAAGCATATAAATAATCTTAATAATAGTAATATTAGATGTAGTAATTAATATTACTACATCAACATCTGCTAAAACATTAACATTTTTTAATATTATTTAATGGATTTGAGATAAACTAACAATAAATAGTTATACTTTAACATTAACAGAGATTGTTAAGGACTGTATTGCTTCTTGTTAATTAATGTTAGTATGCATTAATTTACATTAACGAATGGAACTTTATTGCAAGGTTTTACACACACACACACACACCCCATTTCCATCCATTTGGATTGCACAGTTTTAACCTAATTAAAGTTAAATCTAATAAATTTAGTGATGCAATTTTGTCAGTCATACCTAAATGAAACAGGTAAGAACCAGGCATGATTTCTGTAATATACTGAATGTGATTTAAAATAATACACAATATCCAGGTTTATGTATTTATCATAAATAAACCCAATTTGTTCCCATTTTAACTCCAGACAGACAGACAGACAGACAGACAGACAGACAGACAGATATTTTCATAGTTTTTACCTAAATAAAATTAATTGTTTTCACAGTGAATAGATTTATGCTGATTGCAGGCCTTTTGAAAAAATACATTTTTAAAATATAATTATTTAAATAAAACCAAACCGATGCAAAGAGTTAATAATAAACTATGCCAATTTGTGCAGGAAAAAAAATGTTTCTTAGCATATATGCATCACATCACATTTATTAGTTTATGCTGAAACAGTGTAATCCAAATGGATGGAAATTTGATATGCAATTCAAATACATAAATCTTAAATTAAGGCCCAAATATTTTAAATCTTAAGCTTTGACTCTATTTGCTCCATCTGTGGCAGAGACTTAAGCCAGTCTGGCTCACCCCATTAACGCCCTCCATGATACTCTTCAAATACAGTCCAATTCCATCTGTGTCCCTCGGCCAAACAGAACAGCACCACTCTGCGTGTGTGTGTGTGTGTGTGTGTGTGTGTGTGTGTTTCCGGTCTAAAGCTCTGTGATCTTCAAAATCTTCTACAACATTAGGGATTAGCCTGAACACTAGGTTTTGTTCACTGTTTTGCCTCCTGTCGTTATTGATTTATCAGCTGCCGAGTCTCAGTGGTCGTGCTCGGGTGACTCCAGGCCAGCAGTTCAAAGAACAACTGTTAGTCGAGTGCTAACACTGAACATCTTAACTAGTGGTGCTTCAGGACCCAGATTTTACACTGCACATCAAGTGGCCACAAAATATATTACCAACAGCTTTATCATACACTCGAAAACAAAAGTGCTCTTAAAAATGGCAATATACTGTATATTAAGTGCACAGACAGCATACAAAATGATCCATTTGACACAAAGTCTACAGGAGAATTGAATTTTGAAAGCTTCATGCTCTCTTAAGCTACATCACAAAAAATATGTGTGGTGATTTTACACTTTTTCCCTTGTACAGTTGATCATATTTAAATGATTGTTTAAGAATTCTTTAAAGATGAGTGCACACTACGCATCTGGTATATGTTGGAACTTTTTTTTGGACTATTTTTGCTACACTGTAAAAAATAACAGAAAAGGCACTGGCAGCTCATTACAAAGGACATTATCCATCAATTTTACGGACATTTCCATTAACTCTAAAACACAATGCAATGCAGTGTAAAATTCTAAATACTGGTAAAACACCTGTAAAAAATAAACATGGAAATAATAAAGTACATTGTGCCCTATTTTTACATATTTGTTTACAGTGTAGCTTTATACCAAGTGACAAATACATTTGCAGATAAATACTAAGCTACAGCATTTGATTGGACAC
This sequence comes from Tor tambroides, assembly GCA_021397915.2. Lineage (NCBI taxonomy): Eukaryota > Metazoa > Chordata > Actinopteri > Cypriniformes > Cyprinidae > Tor > Tor tambroides. The sequence goes on along the minus strand of JAFVLL020038325.1, from coordinate 11,754 downwards.
ATTCATATGACGTCAGCAACAAAATATGGGAAAAATTGTGTCTCCTTCAAAGCTTATACACTACCAAAGGTTTGGGGTTGGAAAGATTTTTTAATGTTTTTGTAAGAAGTCTCTTATTCTCACCAAGGCTGCATTTATTTAATCAAAAATTCAGTAAAAAATCATAATATTGGGAAATATTATTACAATTTAAAATAGCTGTTTTCTGTTTGAATTAGGGGTGGGCGATATGGAAAAAATATCATATCACGATTTTTTTTTAGAAATATCACGATTCTTTGTCATGTTGGTTTTACTGTTTTGCAAGTTGTCTGAGCATTACAGCCAAACTAATTTCCCTATTATCAAGATGAAGCCTTTCAAAAAAATAAATAAACTATAGCAGATATTTAGGCCAAAGTGGGCAAAGATAAAAATCTTTGTCATTATTTTATCTTTCTTATTAAAAAATAAGAACAAAGATACACATTACAAATACACATAATATACAAATAAAACAAAGTGTTTTATTTTCAGGTACAATAGGTGTATTTAGCAGGAGCATTCAAGAATTTGAATTAACAAATATAAAAACAAAAAACTACTGTATATAGACTGATTCCTAAAGCAACTGTATTAAAGTTTTTCAGTCAACAGTAGTGAGTGATTTTTCTCTTTGCTTTTTGTTGTTTTATTAACATTAAAGGAATAGTTCACCCAAAAATAAAAATTCTGTCATCTGTCTGTTAATTCTGTCATAGTGTTTCATTTTTATACCATCATTTACTCAAAAGCTGTTTTAAAACCTGAGTGAGTTTCTTTCTTCTGATGAGTATAAATGCTATGTTGAAGAACCCTGCATGGTTGTAGGGTTAGCTGCATTTTATTCTTTGCATTCAGTGTTTTTTCACTGTCTGTGACCCTATTAGAACAGACGTGCAAGCCATTTTGGGGCTATGACCTAAAAACTTAAAACCACAGCACTAAAGTTTCGATATGCGTATATACTTTTAGACGTTGACAAGCTACTTCCAAAAAAAAAAAAAAAAAAAAAAAAGAATGTACCATGAGAAGGGTTTTACATGTTCACACTTGCTTTGCTTGACAAAAACATCCACAAACACTCCACACAGTTGTTCAACACACATTCCAGCTGTCCTAAAAGTTTTCTAAAAAAGGCAGATTAATAAAGTAATTTCTTCAGCTGGCATCTGACTTAATAAAGGCTTCATCAAATCATTTATTAACACATGAGTCACACAAAGATCAGAACCAAAGAGGCATTACTCACAATTAAAGTTAAAGACAGCCTGTGTTGAATAAGAAAATAAGAAAGTGTTTAATCCAAAAACTGTTTAATTATGTGTCAATGTATAAGTTTAATTTTTAATTCTTCTGAAGAAAATATGAGTGTTGCATCCCTATTATGCCACAAAAATAAAGGTTATTTATCCATTAAAAACATCTTTAACATCAACTTTCCTTGGTAGATATCAGTAAAAACCCAAACTGGTTCTTCCGTGGCATTGCTTATGAAAACCCCCTTTTGAAACCTTTAATTTTAAAGGGTTAGTTCACCCAAAAATGAAAATTCTGTCATCAATTACTCACTCTCATGTCGTTCCAAACCCATAAGACCTTTGTTCATCTTTGGAACACAAATTAAGATATTTTTGATGAAATCCGAGAGCTTTCTGACCCTGAATAGACAGCAACGTAACTACCATGTTCAAGGTCCAGAAAGGTAGTAAGGACATCGATAAAATAGTCAATGTGACATCAGTGATTCAAGCTTAATATTATGAAGCTACGAGAATATTTCTTAAGCACAAAGAAAACAAAAATAATGACTTTATTCAACAATTTCTTCTGTTCCGTGTCAGTCCTCGACGTGTGTTCACAAGAGTACCACGTCACATGCACATGATGCTGCTGATGCAGGAGCCGGAGTTCTGACGTAGTACTTGCATGCGCTGTGGCTTGTTTACAAGCAGAGGAATGCACTTCCTTTCTACCTTTCTGGGCCTGGGAACATTTCAGTTGTGTTGCTGTCTATGCATGATCAGAAAGCTCTCAGATTTCATGAAAAATATCTTAATTTGTGTTCCGAAGATGACCGAAGGTCTTACAGGTTTGAAACGACATGAGGGTGAGTAATTAATGACAATTTTTCATTTTTGGGTGAGCTATCCCTTTATGGATAGAGCGTTTTGAATGGCTAGCAGAGCATTGTTATTGGGTAGCTAAGCTATTCTGAACAGTGGATAACACATTTTTGTGTGGTTTCTATGATATTACGGGTGGTTAGAGTGTTATGAGTGTTCTAGGACTAGGTGGTTACCTACTGGCCCAATTAAAAACTATTCATCTCAAAGTCTCTATGATATTTAAGTCTTTAGATATGGCTAGGGTTCCTTCATTATGGGCCACCAGGCAAAAATTATATGTCTGATTGCTTCTCAATGAGATGCATAGTATAATTCAAGGCATTGTTGATGTCTATAGCATGAATAGTGCATGACAACTCATGTATGAGGGTGTAAACTTTGTGTTTGAGGATTGGAACAAACATGACATTAAATACAGATAACGGGGTGCAGGATGTTCACTCAAAGCACTTTCGGTGGTTTTGAGCAGCGGTCAGGGAGGCATATGGCCTTATCACATTTGTAGCTACTCATGTAACATAATCATTACAGCAAAACAATAGTTTTAAACTTTGCTGACTAACACAAAAAAAGATATTCAGAATGTTGATAAGAATGTTGGTAACAAACAGTTTTGGTTACCATTAGGCTTGCCAAGCTAGCAGTTTTCATCGAGAATTTTGCTGTGAACTACGTTTAAACTGTTGCCACAGGTTGATTTTTTTACCCTCAGGTTAAAGGTTTGACATATTGCATGAATTGCATTTGACTCAAATGCTTGTACTGAAATAATCTATAGTCTACCAATGATAAGACTGTGCTAGATGTTAAGTTTTGTGAGGGAGAGGCACTAGTAGTCTTAGAGCTCCTGTGAAAGCTCCTTTAAAGGGGTCATATGATGCTATTTTAAAGATCATTATTTTGTGTATTTGGTGAAAGAATAATATTAAAAAAAAACACATTATTTTTCAAATACTGTACATTATTGTAGTTCCACTATGCCCCGCCTCTCAAATGCGTCGTTTTCTACAAAGCCCCTCCTTCCAACAAGCACAGTCTGCTCTGATTGGCCAACTGACCCAGTGCATTGTGATTGGCCGAACACCACAAGCACACATCAGAAATGTAACGCCCCTTACCATAATCGTGAGCTTCAGCTTTCAAGTTAGTTTTATCAGTTCAAGCCCGAGAGGGGAACAGAGTCGTGTGACAGACACAGTGATGATGCTTGTATGTATTTGCAGTACACAAGCCGCGGTTAAGACGATTTCTGACGGGCTGTACACTCTGCTGTGATGTGACCCTGTTCCCCTCACACACACACACACACACACACACACACAGTCACAAGACGTGTTATGCGAAAAACTCCGCATTTGAACAGTCAATAGCAAATAATTGAACTAATAACAAAACAATGCCTACTTAGAGTCGCTGATTCAGAAGCGCCAGATTGTCATGGCAAAGTTGGAATTGAAGCTGTCATCCATAAAATGCATTGCACAAATTTGAACATTTGGGTTGTGCTGTTCTGTAGTAAACAAATCTTAACCAATGATTCCTAATTGCATCTACTTTCGGAAGGCCACATAAAGTACTTTTGCTTTCGGATAGAAACAGCGTCTCCCTGACATGGCTGCATCAACACTACTGCGGTTACTGAAAGCACGCCTTCTTTCTTTGCGTGAACATTTGGGCGGCATTACACAAATTTTTCCACATCGTGACGTAGACATGTGGGGGCGTGTTTGAATGAGCCGTTTTAAGGGGGCGTGGCAGAGTATTAACCTTTATAAAGAATATCTCTTTGGGTTTGAGACTTTAGTCTTTGCAAAATTTCATCTATGCACGAACAGCTTGTAACAATCAAAGAGAAAGGAAAACTTGAAATTGCAACATATGACCCCTTTAAGAGAGCTTGTCTTGTCTTTATGATTACTTTACAGTGATTTTCAAGTTAGAATTGCATATATTGCAAAACAGTGACTGTAAAATATGTATTTGAGGTATGAAAGTGGCATATTTTAAGTTTTGGGGCTAGTTTTGGGCTACTGAGCTAGTTTTCTTACATAGACCTGGCAACCCTGGTTAACTTTAACTTCCACTGTAAGGGCAAAAAAAGAAAAAGAAAAAGACAGACATATTTATCTATCTTAAGTATCTTACATTTACATTTATGCTTTTGGCAGATGCTTTTATTCAAGGCAACTTAAGCCTAAAGTATGCTTAATTTTTGTACACATACGCTAGCTAACCAAGTCAATCAGTAGAAGTACAAAGTAGGTGTGGTTACAAAAATCGGATGCTGTGCATACAGTACGAGCGTACTATTATGGTGACAAAATTTGTGTCATGCGTTCTGTATGCAGACCCTCGCGTACGCATAAAAACCGAAGTATACTTTGGTCTTTACAATGCATTCAGGGTTCACATTGTATGTAAGTTTCGAATTGAACCATAACCTTCTGGTTGCTAGTGTTATGCTCTACTTTCGCAGCGTAAGGAATAAAGTAGATAGTTTATTTTTAATGGCATCCCGGATTGTGTCTAAGGATTGATCGGGGCATTTTGTTTTGTAAACGAGGCACAGTGTCATGGAGAGTTCACAAAGAAACATTTGTTGAAAGATGAAGCGGTACTAGATCTGACTGCAGCTACCTCATAAACCGTACGTAAATGATTTCATAATGCTTTGTCTGGAAATGTTTTATTTTGATCATGTTGTCAAAACACTCATATGTAATAGTGAGGGGGCGGGGCATTGATACGGTTTCCTACGCAATGACGTTAGCCAATCATAGCCGATTCCTGACAAGCTTTAAAATACCTGCCCCTTAAAACAGGTCACTTTAGACAGAGGGTTGAAAATAATATTTTTTCGACATATTTGTTTTTGTTTTGTGTTTTTTTTTTAATGCAAAAAACTTCATTACCATTATAAGTAAACCTCAAGGAACATATTAAAATAATTAAAAAATCCATGTCATGACCCCTTTAATGCAAAGTGTAACAGGTCTGGAGGTGCAGTAATAATTGGCGAAATCTACAGCCTGTTGGTTTCTGAGGTGAGCGCCAGACTCCCAGGTTCCCCTGCTGTAAAGAACCTGGCACTGGACCCACTGTGTGACCTTTTGTTCACGTCAGTACTGCTGAGCATGACGGATGCCCTGGGATCAATTTCCAACAATCCAAACCATCAGGCTCAAAACTCAAAATCAGCCAAAGCTGCCTACCCATTTGATCAGAAGAACCAGTGCCAACATGGAGCTGACGCATGCACAGATCAGATTTACCCTTGCAAACTGCACTGGAAAACAGACCGCAGAATGGCATCTGCAAATCTCATGATGCACAACACACTTCAAAGGCCTATTAACCATGACATTTGGATGCAATGGGAAAATGTACCGAATGTTTTGTGTCTCTTCTTTAATATTTGTTGCGGCTTATCATCAATATCTATAACATCAGACCAGACTCAGAAAAATGAACTTCTGTTTTGCAGCTGCTGATAAACTCATCTTCTCTGCCACTCTTTGATGAGTCATCCAACTTTCATGCAAAGGAAACGTTAAGTATTCACTTCCTGATGCAAACGGCGATTAAACGCAATGAAATATGAGTCACGTAGACTGTTTCTCAGTATTGAGAGTGAAATGAATGTGTCCAATTTAAATCTCTGAAACAGAGTGAGAGTGTGACAACGCTAACTTTCTGACCTGTTCCTGAAAAGTTGCAGCTAATGCAGAGTTGCATTTGCATTTAGCTCTCAATTCTAATCCATTAAACTGTACACAAACACATAAAATTCGAAGTATACTTTGGGCTTAAAAATAAGTTCCACCAAAGTGTAAAAAGCTTGTTCACCTTTCTTATAAGACCAGCTTTGAGTGAGTTTCTGTTTGTTGCAGGCTGGTTTAGCTAGTTAGCATTGATTTTACTTCACCAATGCAGTCAAATTATGTTTCTCCATTAAAAGGCACTGAAAACAGCAGTGTATTCTGACAAACATTTCAGCAAGGAACATCCATATTACATACAGTTCATTTTAGAGGATTTTTTACTGCACTTATTTTTTCCTATCACAACATCGGTGTTGTACAAGCTCCTGTGTCCACTAAGAATCCTATCCTTTTCCTCAATGCCTGATCAAAAATGTAGCACATTATTATAATATTAACTAATGAAAAAAGCTTTACTTGATCAGTTAGTGTTATGCTAAGCTAGTAGGCTAAAGGCCAAAGTATACTTCAGCTTAGCGTAGGCGTGTGGCCGAAAATGTGTAAACTTCGATAGTATATTGTGGCTCTTGCATAACACCGCAGCTACTGCCATTGACATGAATGGGAGTGCTAACGGATAGCTCTCTCCAGATTTATTATTAAGCCTCCTCAGGCTAAGCTAGCTACGATGCTTGGTTGCTTCTCATTTTGTTGGATCACTATCCAAAACACAACATATGCCATCCCAATATATGATCAATTCTTTTTCCTGGCTAACCATTTTGCAAACTGCGCCATTCCAGCACCCATGGTGTAGACACAATGTCTGTGTAGAAACAAGGAGATGTTTGATATGCAGCATCTAGATCAGCGTGAGAGACAAGTGATCATATGTTCTGCCTCCAGGAGCAGGAAGGGAGCCGAGAGGATGAAGGAGCTGTTGATCTGGGCCATCTCTGATGTGTATCCAGGAAAGGCAGGGGTCTGATGGGAGTTGGGCCGTAGGGAGTGTCAATGAGAGAGGCACATCTGGGAGGTTATCTGGGTGGAATTAGGCCACGCAGGATCTGGGTCCAATGATCATGCTCCACAGTGGCTTTTTTAATATATACAGCTACACTGGAGGCAACATCAAGATCAGAAAGCTGCAGCTCTTCATATGACTTCCAGAAAGAGCAGCTGCACAGACTTCCAAAGTCTGTCTGCATTTCAAGCAATGCCGTATGGTAGCAGAACTACAGCATTTTTAGCTTTGAGTGTTCATTGCGTTTGTGTCTGTCACTAATGAAAACTTTTTATATCAAACATCAACTGAGTACTGATGTCAGGCAGCACAAGACGTCTGCACGTCATTGAGTATAATGATTACACAGGGACATGATTCATGCAGTCTTTAAATGACATATAATGCGATCATAGAAAGTTTACAAGACTTTCTTACCTTCGCTGGATGACCCAGACAAGTCGATAATGACATAAACCTTTCCCTCTGGCTCCAAGTCTATCTGTAAGGACCATCAAACAAAAGTTTTAGCAACAGAGCAAACTATATTGGTGTTTAAATGCATGATAGATAATCTGATTAATATTTCACATGCCCATTGAGCAAAGTGCATTTTGCCCCCAAAAATTAAATAAAAATAAAATAATTGATAATGATAATTTGAATCATTTGTTTGTAAAGTTTTTGTCTAAAAGTCTTTTTTCCCCTTGTCTAAAACCTTTCTTTAAACTAAAGATTCAGTCTTCATTTACCACCCTCAAGTGACGCTCAAAACCGTTTGACTTTTTCCAGTGGAACAAAAGAATATATTAAAGAATATATTATCAAAATGTCAAAGCTACATTTTTCCCACACACACACACACAATGCACAGGCTGTCACATGGTGTCAAGTTCAGATCTAACTCTTGTTAAAATATATATTATAAAAGTATACAAAATAATACTAAAAAAAGTGTATGTATGTGTGTGTGTGTGTGTGTGTGTGTGTGTGTGTGTGTGTGTGTGTGGCTTGTGCATCTATTTGATCCAAATGCAGCAAAAGCAGTAATATTGTGAAATATTTTACTATTTAAAAACTGCTTTCTATTTGAATTTACAGTATTTTAAAATTTAATTTATTTCTGTGATTCAAAGCTGAATTGGTTATTGGTTATTGGTTAATACTTTTTAGCAAGGATGTTTAAATTGATCAAAAGTGATAATAAAGACATTTATAATGTTACAAAAGATTTCTATTTCAGATAAATGCTGTTCTTAAATTTTCCATTCAAAGAAACCTGAAAAAAAATTCTACTCAGCTGTTTTCAACATAATAATAATAATAATAATAATAATAATAATAATAATAAATGTTTTTGAGCAGCAAATCAGAATATTAGAATGATTTCTGAAGGATCATGTGACTGGGATAATGTGTCAGCTTTGAAATCACAGGAATAAATTACATTTTAAATCTATAAATTACATTTTATTTGAATTTAAATTATATTCAAATAAAAAAAAACAGTTATTTTAAATAGTAAAAATAATTCAAAATTTTACTGTTTTTGCTGTACTTTGGATCAAATAAATGCAGGCTTGGTGAGCAGAAGAGACTTCTTTAAAAAAATATTAAAAATCTTACTGTTCAAAAACTTTTGACTGGTAGTATATGTATGTATGTATGTATGTATATGTATATTTAAGCTATTGCTTAAAAAAAAGACACTCCTGTGCAAACTACACTGTACATTCACATTGACTAAATTAGTGTGTTATTTTCTGCTTCATTAGGTTTGCACACCACCTGTAGAAGCCTTACTTATCAGATACTAATGGAAATAAACAAGCACACATGGTCAAGATTAGCTGAATAAATGCTGAGTATGTGGCACCAGCAGAGGAAACAGCACAGTCTTGATGTGAACATGAGCCCTGTGAGGCTTGTGCTGAGGCTGAAATGACTGATATTAGGCCCAGTTCTCCTCTCAGCAGCTAATGACAGCATAACGGCTGTTCCATCAAAACCAGATTAAAGCAGGAAATGGAGGGAGGATGTGGGGATGAGTGGAGAGATTTGTACATGCTATGAGAGTAAAGAGAGAGAGACAGTGAGGATGTGTGTGGGAGTTGGGTTAGAGGCGAGCCGTATCATGTTAGTGCAGTCAACACAGGTTTACACAGGATGCACCAGTGCAAAAAAAAAAAAAAAAAAACCTGCTTGCAAGCACACTCACACACACACGCAAAATTCACACTCCCAAACCAAAAAGGTTCAGTTAATTGCAATAGCTGAGATTCTCACATATACACTAGAAACCACATACATTTCCATGGAAAACAGATTTCATGAGACAAAACTGTTAGTTAGTTAATAAACAGAATACTTGAACATCAAAAGGGGTTGTTCATTTTTGTTAAACATTTCGAAAGAAGTCTCTTCTCACCAAGGCTGCATTTATTTGATCAAAATACAGTAAAAACAGTATTACTGTAAAATTCTATAACAATTGAAAATATTTAAACAATTTAAAAGAAGTGCAATTCATTTCTGTGTTGGCAAAGCTGAATTTTCAGCATCATTACTCCAGTCTTCATTTCAACATTTCTATTTATTATCAATGTTGAAAACAGTTGTGCTGTTAAGATTTTGTGGAAACCATTTTTTCAAGGATTCTTTGATGAATAGAAAGTTCAAAAGAAAAGCATTTATTTGAAATAGAAATATTTTGTAACATTACTGTCACTTTTGAGTAATCTAATGCATCCTTGCAGAATAAAACATTCATTTCTTTACAAAAAAAGGGTAATTTCAATGCACTTTTTATATAGCCATGAACTAAAGACAATAAAGTGCCTATGAGCCAGCCTATTAGCACCTGCTCCTTGAGTGAAAAGTCACTCAAAAAAAAAAAAACACTTAACTAAAAAGTAAAAAAAACTATCAAGATATTGGATATCATCAATATCAAACAAACTAATTAACAACTAACCAGCTAGCTATCTAAATAAATCATTTTTTTATTTAGTTTATTTTGCTAATTAAATGTTGCTAAATTACCAAGCCCTATTTGTAAGTCATTTGCGCCTGTTAACTAAATGAATCAATCAATCCTTTTACTCTACTTTGGTACGAGGGTATATGATGCATATGAGCTTTTATTTTTATTAATCAGCATTCAAGATTTTGAATAATCTTACTTACTAAAATATCTATATTTTCTGCATTTTTAATAATCTATTTGTCTTCACTACTATTTTGAATAATTGTGTGTTGTGACAAATGAATTCAAAGTACAAACATTCAATTCCCTGGTTTCTCATTTAATATGAGAACATAAAAACTGCATACATAAAATTCCAATCATCAAAATGCTTAAAGTACTTTTAAATGGAGTATATAAATGTCACGCCGCAGGTCATCTGAGTTTCCCAAAAGTATGTCATATCAACCACCCAAAGCTGTTTGCAGAATTGATGAATATTCAAATCAAACTTAAATTTTTCAAGCATACTGTGTCTTTGTAAGCCCCGGGGCTGCTGCATGTGGGGTTTCTTCACTCCCTGCATGATGGAGGATGAATGAATTGGGATTTTATCAAATCCACACTGGAGGCTTTCCAGAACATGCATGCACTGATTTACTAGTCTGGGGTCAAGACACTCAGACTGCTCTATTTTAACACATTTACATTTGAACAGACACCGGCACTGAGAGCACAGATGTGTTTTTATGAAATGAAGTGTTTCCCCGCTGAGGGCCTGTGGGAGAGACAAGTCGCTATGCGGTAAGGATCTGCTGTCGAACGCTTGCTATAGTGACATGTTTGTTATCCCAAATAACCTTGTGACCTTCTCCCTTCCTCCCACTTCCTGTGATGTCACGCTCAAGCTGATCTCTGAATGCTCTCGCTCTTGCAGGTGCGACGACACGCCAAATATAGCAGCTCTAGCTGCAGCAGCAAAGGAGAGTGAGTGAATGTTTAAGTCTGGAAATAATGTGTGGACGTTTTTGCACATGTGTGTCTATGTGCACACGTACGCAAGGCTGTGGAAGTAAATATTTGCATTTAGATCGGTCTGAGAAAATGGGACATCTGCAAGTCAAAGAATTCCAGGCTTGCTCATAAATAAGAAGCAAGCGTGGACTTTCTGAGATCCAGGAGAGCTATATAAGTAATCAGAAAAGAAGTTTTAAATCAGATTAGTTCTTTTCTTTTAATCAAAATGTAGGTAATATACACTCTAAAAAATAAAGGTCCCAAAAGGGTTCCCCATTTCAGGTTCCACAAGGAACCCTTCAGTGAACAGTTCTTAAAAGAACGATTTTTCCATAGTGTGAAGAACATTTGAATAATCTAAAAAGGTTCCATATATGTTAAAGGTTCTTCACAGAACCACATATGCCAATAAACTTCAGAAACTTCATTTAAGAGATTATCTATAAAATAATTTAAAATTATTTCCTTGCTTCATTTTGACTGGGTGTTACCCGATTTTGTTTTATCCCATTTCTAATATTCTGAAATCACCCCAGTATGTCACGTGTTTCCCTCTTGAGTTTCAGAAGCGATTTCAACAAATTGTGTTCAGATTTGCCAAGATACCAAAGTCTGCAATCAAAAGTCAGTCAAAATTCATTATGCATTATGTAGTGCTATACTAATGTATGCCAACATCTAGGGTAAAAATATGAAGCATCAACTGGAACAATTAGAGAATAAAGGTTTCAGGAAACACAGAAAGAGCAATGTCCAGGCAATTAAACTTTCTTAGTATCTGGAAATTGTATGTAGTCTCTTCATTACTGAAAACATGTAACAGTATAAGGACCAATTCTCACTATTAACTAGTTGCTTATTAGCATGCCTATTAATAACATATTGGCTGTTTATTAGTACTTATAAAGCACATATTCTGCA
>JAFVLL020038324.1:0-10422 GCA_021397915.2 Tor tambroides | reverse complement strand
TTATATATAATTTATCATTTAAATTCAAATTTATTATTTATTAACTATATTATTTTTATTATAATTATTTTTAATATAATAATTTATATTATTTTCAGCATCATTACTCTAGTCTTCAGAGTCACATGATCCTTCAGAAATCATTCTAATATGCTGATTTGCTGCTCAAGAAACATTTCTGATTATTATCAATGTTAAAAACGGTTGTGCCGCTTCATATGTCTGTGTAATATGTGTGCGCAGTGATTGGTGTGTATGTGAGCCGTTGGTTTACTGGAACGGCTGAATTCATTCCCGTCTTTAGAGTCTGTGTTTCTCTTATTCATGTTGAGGACACAAGAGCTGTCAGTGTGTGTGTTCCGATGCGTCTCAATAATTAATGAGAGATTGTAACAGAGCCGAAGCAGCGCTGGATCCTTTACAGCCCGCAGAGGCTTCAGATGGATTTCAGACTGTATGTTTGTCCTTAACAAAGAGCCTCGGAGTTAGTATGCATGTGAATTATGACTAATTTATCTACTCAACTTTAAATCAGAGACGGTTTGGGTTTCTTTTAGGTCTAGACCTTAACTAACCTTGGTTTAGTGGCAGAGAAACGTCTGGGTTTTTAATTGCAGCTTAGTTTGGATGAAATAAAAGCGCTTAAAGCCCGTTTGCGTTTCCACTCTTGCCGTGTGACGGTGAATACCTTCAGTTGTTCGGTCTGTGTTATTGATTGTGCTGAACATGCGATCGGATGGCATGACCTTTGGAATGCGCTCGGATGTGTCGAACAGGACTAGCTTGCTAAGCAAACATGCCTGACACTCCTGCATGTCAGTGCAGTCGGTTTAGTCAATGTTCAACAACACACCTGACCCGCTTTGACATTAATACTCTCAGTTCACATATACTGTTGTGTTTTATTGCAATATAATTATTAATCCATAGCATTGTTTTAAATACACAGTTAGTGACCTTCATAAAGTAACCTTTACAAACACATACCACCATAGTTTATGCTAAAATACCATTGTTGAAACGTTTTACTCTGGTGAAACTGATGACTTAAATTAGCCATCTATCATCAAATACTAATGTCAAAAAATGATTAATATTTTATTTTACTTTATTTAAAAATTGTATTTTATTTTTATTTTTTTTTTACTTTAGTAGAATTTATTATTCATGAATTTATTACTTTTTAGTAATATTAGTTTATATATAATATATATATTTATTATTATTATTATTATTATTTTTATTTTTTTTTAGGAAAATGCAAATTTAACAACCTTTATGAAAGCCCTGATTTTAGAATATATAATTTTATTTAATTTTTTCCTCTGTTTGTGCTCGTCTTGTAAAGTCTGATAAACATCCAACAGCCAGGTTTCATCCAATAGTGCTCAGTGACAATAAAAACAGCAATAAAGTGATCATTTTCTAAAAATCCAATCAGTGTGTTAAAATAAGCAAATCTGTATTGCTTTTGGTCTGTAGTTTGTTGTTAGACTGAACTCTTTGTTTTGTTCGGCTGCTGTCGGTATTTTCACTTGTGTTTTTGTGTGGCTGCTATTATTTTCAGTTATTTTTTCATCAGAGGGAAACTAATGAAGCGAGGACTGTTAAATTATGAGTAACTGACTTCATCTCACTTTATTAGAAAATCACAATTAAGCCTCTTCTACCAGCATCATTAGTGAATCCTCAGAAGTAGTTATGCATGCATTTATGAAGTCATTAACATAAGGTTTATGATTAATTTATGAACGCCGTTAGCAGAGCTGTAAATGACAGAAATATAAATCATTTTTTTGTGTCAGAATATTCAAGGAAACTGAAGAATATTTTTACATAGTTCACATGAAACTTAATGAACATACAGAATTCTTGCAAAAATGAATGTGTGAATGTTTCTTATAAATGTACAGGGAAAGGATTTCCTTTGTATTACTTTTTCAAAAATTAAATCTCTTTTTTTCCCAAGTTTCATGCAATAGAAATATTTAATGTAAAAGTTAATTAGGCCTCCTTGAAGACCTTTAAGATTTAACGACACAAATTGTGACTTTTTTTTTGCACATGTTCCTCCTTAATTCTTGTTACTGTAATGCTTTTTAATAAATTTGTTCTGCTGTTAATTCAAATATAAAATATTACAGAATAAATTACCACAATGCATTATTTACTTATTTTTGCTTAACAGTAATGACAATTTAGCTTAAAGTCAAAATAATGTTAATGTCACATTGAAAAAAATCATAATTGTCTTAAAATGAGTCTGTTTTCTTTAAACTAAATATATATTTTTGATTTCTTTAGATTTTGGGGTGAAACAAGAATGATATAAAAGTTTAATTTTGCTTAATGTTATATTGACAACAAAATCAGAACAAATAAATAATGTAATGTTTTATTTTGCTTTATTGTTTTATTAATATTTTATTTACTTTGCTTTAGTAATATTTGGTTATTTAATATTTTATTTTACTACTTATTTTACTGTTTTAGTGATTTTTATTTTATTTTTATTGTACTTAATATTTTATTTTACTTTATTGTATTTTATTTAATATTTTATTTTTGGGGATCAAAGTCATCAAAAAATTTAGCTTAAAACATCAAAAATAATGTGCTTAAAAATGTCACATTGCAAAAATCCTTTTTGTCCTAAAACAAGGGTCTGTTTTCTTTAACCTAAATGTAATTTCTGATTTCTTTCTTTCGATTTTGGCGTGAAACACGAGACATTTCTTCATTAGAGTCACATTTCAGAGCAGATGTGAGTGAGAGTCTGTATCACACCAGCTGATCCTTTGTTTTGTTTTTTATTTAACAAAATGTTTGTAATCTTCATTTACAATTCCACTGATAATATGTGAGTCTGGCCTCAGTCGTGTGTGAAGTGTCTTTTTCTGAGCTGTCACACTTTAATTGGGCAGGCTGGGGTGTAAATGAGACGGGTCTTTGTCCCCATGTGGGGCGTATGAAACGGGACGAGACGAGACGGGATGCCCGCGGGTGTGTGTGAGGAGGTGGGACTCATTTGACATGCAGCATCCCCCTCTTTCATGATCACACACACACACACACTCGGCAGAGGTCTGACGGTTAATGATCCGGGCGTGAGCAGCTGTTCATTAGTTTGTCTCTTTAGTGTCCCGACACGCAGCAAATATTCCCCCTTCATTTCCATGCGTTCACCACCTGAACCTCCGTCAAACAGGCCGGTTAATGTGAAGAGAAAACACAGTTCATAATGTCAAGAGCAAATCCTCCCTTAACAATCACAATCATATCAAATCTCTGTGTTGCTTAATGTTTACAAAATTTAGAAGAAAGAAATTGTAAATATTTAATTGGGACCCATTTTATATTAAGTGTTTCTAACTATGTACTTACATTTAACCATATGATACATTGCACTTCTTGCATACATGTTTTGCAATTTAATATAAACACAACAGGTATATTTTACCTAACCGTTTTTTGGGCATAAGTACTTTTTATTGTATTTTGCTTTTATTGTTTTGCTAATGTATTTAATTTTATTTAATTTTATTTTACTGTATTGTTTTAATAATTGATTCATTAATATTTTGATTTTATTTAATTTTATTTAACTATTGATTTACTAATATTTTATTTTTTTCATATTTTATTTTACTTCATTGTTTTTTTATTTTATTAATATTCTTTTACTTTATTGTTATAGTAGTATAATTTTATTTTTACTTTATTGTTTTAGTAATGTACTTAATTAAAATATTACATAAATAATTTTATTTAATATTTTACTTTAATATTTTAGTAACTTTTTTATTTTATTAATATTTGATTGTTTAGTATTTTATTTTACTTTATTGTTTTCATATTATTGTATTATTTTATTTAATGTTTGTTTTATATAGTATTTTGTTACTTTGTTGTTTTGGAAATATTAGATTTTTTTATTAGTAGTAGTTTTTTAGTATTTTCCTTTACTTTGTTGTTTTGGAATTATTTTATTCTTTTATTACAAATATTGTACTGTCAAGATTTAATTATTGTATTTTTTTTAACAATAACATTACAGCACAGAGTGAAAATATCCAATACATCTTTTCAGTCTTGAATCTTTAACAGGCCACATTTTCCATCTCTTTTTTTTTTTTTTCCTCACTTTATTTTGATTTTCTCCAATTCAGCAGGTTACACCATACAATTAAAGATATAGAATGATTAAAGAATGATAAAATGATTGATGACATGCATATGTACTTCAATCTCTTTAACCCTGATCATCATGAGCCGTGCAAAAGATTTCTCAGATTGTTCTCTAATTTGCTGGAATGCATCTCGCCCGTCTTGTTTTGGAAGAGGGATTTGGAGCCGTGCTGAATTTTTAAATGGGTTTGCGGTGACAGAGGAGATTTTTCACACGTTCCCTTCTAAATAAATAAGTGACTGTGCAGGAGAGATTGTGTGCGTGTATGAATGCTTGTGTGTTTGGGGATCTCCAGAGTTTTTCATTCTAGTTTGGATGGCATTCATGGTATTTCAGTCTCTGCTAAACATTAACCCATATTTCATTCTGGGATTCCCCAGCAGACGCTCAGATTGGCATGTCAACAGGTTCAGAAATCCTCACACACTCGCTCTGGCTCAGCTTTTGCTTTTTCCTTTGGAAAGTGCGATCAGAGTCTGATTACTGACCTTGTGACCTCTGAACTCTGACCTCTCTGTATTTATTATTTACAGGTGCAAAGAGAAGAGGAGATACTTTGCGGTTGGCGGTAGAAGCATCTCGGGAAATGAGCGTCAACTTCACTGGAGGTACAAACTGTGAGCTTATTATTATTAATGTGCAGGATATGGCATACATGAAATGAAGATGCTGAATTCTACCATACATTGGCTAAAATGAAATGAAATAAATATGCTGAGTAAACTGAAAATGAGGAAACCGTTTCTATGCACAGAAAAGGCCCTTTCAATGAATAATAATTCATTTGAATTGATTTGTCTTAGTTTGGTACCAAACTGAACTTTTATATTCTTTTTATGTGATATGATACCGTAAAAAATGAATATTAAAATCAGTTATCTACTTATAACTTATTGTGATTACTTTTATATTAGTTCTTAATACATCACACACATAATTTTGCATTTACATTTTTACACCTTTTTTACCATATGTTGGCTTTAATGAATAATAAAAATAAAATAAAATATGAAGATAAATATAATTATTATTTTTAATGTACAGGACATATTATACACGTTCACATGCATGACTTTTCTGTTCCTTCTATGTGATGTGATACTGTAAAAAAAATTATTTTTCAAAGTTAAAGATAATTGGTCTGTTTTTCTACTTTAAAATGAGAAAGAAATGTAAATATATATACACAAATAATACAATTTTTACATACATATTACATAATTTTACATATAGGCCTAGTCCAGTTTCCAGAAATGTACAAGCTGTTTTGTGGTTGTGCTGCGTTTGTTTGCCCGGCATGCTAGGAGTTTTTGTGTACCCAGCATGCTTTGCTGTAGGACAGACTGAAGTCAGTGAAAGAAAAGGCTTCAGCAAGTGGAAGTTTCTTTTGTTCTACTTCTGTGTTGTGGTTAAGCACAAACGGGAAAGAGTGTTTCAGTTTAGAGCACATGCATGCTGGTTAACCGGTGAGTAGTTGAGTTTTACTCTTACTATATACACTATATAACAAGAACAGATGAAATTTGAATCTTTTTTTTATGTCTGTATTGTTTAATGTCCTATACTCATGTCATAAACTTAGTGCTAGTTTGTGTTTTGAGCTGAAAACAAATGCAAACGCTTATTCTGTTTATCTAAAAGCCAAACATTGCACTGCAATTTGTGACTCTTCTGAGTTGTAAACGCTGTTTTTTAAACACGGTTTTGGGTTTTTACCAGATGTTAGCTCTTTTAAGTGCTTATTTTAATAAATAATAATAATACTAACAAATAACTTTTTTCATTTCATTAATTTTTTTTAATTTAGTGTAGAATTTTATTATAATGAAAGCAACATTTTACCATATGTTTGATTTATTTTATATATTTTTTGTTAAAGTAAATCAATACAATAGTTGTTGTTTTTTTGTTTTTTTTATTTATTTTATTTATTATTTAAAAATTAGTATAGTATGACAAATGACATGCATGACAAATGGATGACTTTTGCAGTTGTCAGACCTAACGTGGCACCAGTTTTAAATTAATTGTTTTTAAATTAATTGTAAGTAGTTAATTAAAAATAAATTATTTTAATAATAAATAAGAATAATTACAATAAACAGTAACAAAATGCTTTCCATGTATTTAAAAAAAAAAATTTAATTTAGTATTTTAAATTAGCATTTTATTATAGTAAAAGTGAGACAATTTTTGGCCTGTTACCAAATATGGTATCTTTTTTGGGGGGGGGAAATTTAGTATAGTACTAAAGTAAATTACATAAATGGTGAGACGATGATAAACAGCATTTTATTATAGTAAAAGTGATACAATTTCTGACTTTTTACTGCTTGTTTTTTTATTAATTAAATTAAGAATAATTTAATAATAAATAAGAATAATTATAATAAACAATAACACAAACTTTTAATTAAAAAAAATAGTCTTTTAAATTAGAATTTTATTATAGTAAAATTGAGACAATTTTTGGCCTGTTACCAAATGTCTCTTTTTTTTTTTTTTTTTTTTTTAATAAATAAATTGAAAAAGTTATTGTTTATCATTATTCTTTTTATTTTTAAAAATGTAGTATAGTACTAAAGTAAATGAGACAAATGTATGGACGACGACAAACAATATTTTATTATAGACAATATTTGGCTTTTTACCATATATTGGCTTTAAAAAAAAAGTTAATTTAAAGATTTTAAATATTTTAATAATAAAAATAACAATGACAAAAAGCTTAAGTTGATTAGTTTAAATTTATTACATTACTAAATTAAATGTCATAAATGGATGATGTTGCATTAATAAAATTAATGCAATAAATTGCTTCACAAACTCCTTGTTCAAGCTCTTGTTCTGTCCAGGCTGGACTATTACAATGCTCTCTTGGCAGGTCTTCCAGCCGGTTCTATCAAACCTTTACAATTAATCCAGAACGCAGCAGTGAGGTTAATTTTTAAAAGAATGCATGTCACACCTCTGTTTATCAATTTGCACTGGCTACCAATAGGTGCTCGCATAAAATTCAAGGCATTAATGTTTGCCTACAAAACCACCACTGGCTCTGTACCCCTTTACCTAAATTCAGTACTTCAGACTTATGTGCCTCTAGAAGCTTGAATGTCGCTTTATTGTTCATCCCAAAGAGGCACAAAATCACTTTCACGGACTTTTAATTTAAATGTTCCCTCCTGGTGGAATGACCTGCCCAGCTCAATCCGAGCCGCTGAGTCCTTAGCCATCTTCAAGAATCGGGTAAAAACGCATCTCTTTCATCTTTATTTGACCCTCTAACTCTAGCACTCTCTATTCTAATTCTATTCTTTAAAAAAAAGGCCTCTACCAATAGCTTGCTCTATTCTTTTTCTATTCTATCTGTTTTCTTTTTATTATATAATTTAAAAAAAAACCTTGCTACGTGTACTGCGTTAAGCTTAAGTTAAACTGAGACTTGTTATAGCACTTGCATATCATTGCTATTTTGATTGCTTCCATTGTCCTCATTTGTAAGTCGCTTTGGATAAAAGCGTCTGCTAAATGAATAAATGTAAATGTAATGTAAAATGTCGCGGTCGCATCAATTTCAACATGTGGGTCTGGATCTGGATTTCTGTACATCAATTGGTCATGTAGTTTGTTTGCAGTGACAGGCTGAACACTGCACTTCAGTTTATGACTCTTCTGAGTTGTAAAGATGGTTTTATTAAAGTGGAAGTGAGACGCTGTCGTTTGTCTCCCATCAGCGGTGCTCAGGAGGACGTGTTGGGAAAGTGCTGAACTCGCGCCGTCAGCGTGACCTGTTCATTCACTGAGCCTGACATCAATCTGCCATCTGTGTTATTCGTGGCGTTTGGCATTCGCAGCTCCTTCCGACCAAACCGCTGCTAGTTAGGCTAAATATGTGCTTTACAGCAGCGTCTGCTGCTCCGCTCATCCAGAATTAGGGCTGACGCTGATGTCAGGATGGAGGGTTATGTTTGAAAGGGTCTTGATGTGTTATATGCTCTGGATTTGGTTGAAAATATCAGCCAGTGCACAAATACACAACAGGATTCATTTAGTCACATGCTGAATGCTTGCAGACACACACACACTCCAGCACAAACATATGTTAACACACACACACTCGCCAAGTGCCAAATGTGAGTAGAAATGGGCTTCGGTGAGAAAATAAAATGCCAGTTATTCACCAGCTGTCTGGACATTCTTTTTCTGTTTTTGCCATTTGATTTATAAGAATGACTGTGTGAGCGTCACTGATGACTAATTCTACTGAAGACTCTTTTACCTCAATGAAAACATTATGTATTTACATTCACGTTTTTGAATTTGACAGATGCTTTTATCCAAAGTGACTAGCATTGCATTCAAGTTATGCGTTTTTTTTACTCAGTTCATGCATCCCCTGGGAATCGAGCCCGTGATTTTTGGGTTGCTAGCAATGGCACTAAATTGTTTTCTGTATTGAAATATTAAAAATACTTTGTGTTGTACAGCCAATAGTTACTATCATGTGAATGCTTTAAGTTAACTAAAGTTCTCTTAACAGCTCAATAGTTTCTTCGTCATTTTGACCTCATTTTGTCACGATACCAGCATTTCAGTAGTTGGTACCAATTACAGTAAAATTTCATGGTTCTCGGCACCAATTTCAATACCAATGAAAAACTGTTGGAATTATTAAACTATTATAAATAAATATAATGAAAGAGTTAGTTTTGATGATAATAATAGTTTACAATGTAATATAATAATATATTATAATTAGGGCTGTCAGTTGATTTAAAAAAATTTAATCCAATTAATTACATGTGTCGATTAATTTATCTAATTAACTGCAAAATAAATTTGGCTGTAAAATTACCCACAAACGATAATTTAAAGCGTTAAATGAGAAAGTATCAAGTAGACATTACAAATAGTAGCTTTAGAAAGAAATATTTTATTTGATTCAACATGAATGAATTACACGGCTCTCTTTATGAATGGGCCTTTGAATCATTGGTTCATCGATTTGTTCAAAACGCGGATTCATTCAGAAACGAATCACAGCTGTTGCTCGGAGATGCACAACAGTTCTGCTGTGGCTTTATAGATAATGTTTTCATTGGCAAAATTGGGCAAAAACTTAAAATATAACACTATTAACTTCTTATTTACTGAACTGTTGTATAAAATCACAATGTGATATATCGCTTATCTGATATAAATATGAGACAAAAACTCATACAGGGACATTTTTGACCCAATATCTTGAATTTTAGGGCATAACTGCATTTATGGAGTTGTTGCCCTGCATCATATTTGTCAACAGTCAACTGTATGAAATGTAAGATGACGATAACTGCGTTAAGATATTTTAATCATGTTATTTTTTTCATAATTAAGTTAACGCATTAAGCTGACAGCCCTAACTGTAATATAGTGTAGTATAATGTTATTTAACTGTTATTAGCATTAAAAAACGCTTTTTTTTTTTTTAAATTTTAACAATTGTATTTAACTATGTGGGGGAAAAAATATAAAACAAATAAAATTTTTTTTTTTTTTTTTTTTGGTGGATGCTTTTAATACTGAATTTATGATTTAAATATTATTTATATTTTCATATTTATAAATGTAGTTAAAAATTAAATATTTTATTAATTGAATATATGAAGTTGAGATTGGACTTACTGAAGGACTTTTTTTTTGTATTTTACGTTTTTAATTCACAAGTTGACCTTTGGGAGGGTCATTCTCATTCTAGAGAGCATTTGATTGGACAAAAAAATTTGAATACGCCCCTGAGTGCGTGATGATGTCATCAGCATTCTTTCTCTGTTAACCTGGAAGAGAGAGTGTAAGTCCGCTGACTTTTAGAAATATACTAGCATAGAAATGATGAGCTCCAAGATACTGGAATAAAACCACTAAAATGTTGGCTCGCTAACCTAACAAATAAACCAATGCATGATGTGACCTCTTTGATTTAGGACACGGCCCAAGCGCCGCATGCATTAGTGTTTTGAAATCATTCCCTCATCTCTTCCGCTTCCGTATGTGTGAGAGATCAGGCTCGCTGCATCGGGTCTGCGTCATCCGGCCCTTTCATTCATGAAAAGTGTGACGTGAGCAGTCTCAGCTCTACTGCCGCCCACTCAGATGATCTGCAGCTCTCTCTCTCTCTCTCTCTCTCTCTCTCCCCCCCCCCTCTCTGTCTCTCGGCCGGCTGCTTTCAGCTGTTTCTCGGCTGAAGGAGG
>JAFVLL020038323.1:0-19742 GCA_021397915.2 Tor tambroides | reverse complement strand
CTCTCTCTCTCTCTCACACACACACACACACACACACACACACACACTCTCTCACACACACACACACACACACACACACACTTCAGCACACACATACACACTACAACCAATGACCATGGGCGGCGCTAGGGAGGGGCTAGCAGGTGCTCCAGCTCCCCCAAGAAAATCCAAAGCACCCCCATAAAAAATGAAATAAAATAAAAACATTTGACTCGTTACACATGCATAAATACTGCACCGCAATACAACGAGATTTGCAGTCGCACGTAATATCAGCATTTTATTTTAAAAATGGATCGGTTCCTTGTGCCAAGCAGGCCTGCCCCCGACTAAAGATTTTTCTAGTCAACTAGTCGCACGTTTATATTAAATTGATCAGTATAATAACCTACTGTACCTTCCTTTAGTATATGCATTTAGGCGTATTATTCCACACTCAAGCGCACGCATAAAGCTTGCCGCAAAGCACCGGCTAAAGTAATGATTGCATCGGGGAAAAATAAGACATTTTAATTATTTATTAATAAACTAGTGCTTTCTCAGACTTGCCATCTCCACAGTGGACGTGCCTTTAATAGAGAAATACACCTATACGGACTACATAATCAGAGAAGATTTGTTTTTTATTTTAATTGGTTTTCAAGCTTTCTGCAGATTTATTTCTTGTGTCTGTGAGCTGGATCATTGTTGTGACGCGCTCCATTCACAGAGACTGCATGAGACGACAGAAAGCAAAAGTGACGGGAGTATAAGCTCTTTCCACAGGAAAATAAATAAATAAAAATGATTGCGCGGGCGCCCCCATGTCACACAGCAGGCTAAACGCAATAATACTCCCACATTCCTCATAAACATTTGAAATGCGCCTATATAGCGATTTTATTATTCATATAAAATAATAATAATAAAAATAACAACCTGTTTTGGTCATATTTACTATTAATTGCGCAGCTCCCCCTGTCATTGATCTAGCTGCCCCTGCCACCGACACACAATAAAGTTTGTTTATATAATTAATAAATAATTCAAATGTATTTAATTCTCAACAGTCAGTTAATCACTGAGTTGTATATAAAGATTTAAACTGAAGTGGCGTTGAAGAGTAGGCTCCGCAAACCGATACTGACAGTAAATATTCAACACAACACATGGATGCAAATAAACAATAAGTATACACTGTAAAAATTATTATTATTTTTTTTTTTTGAAGTTATAAGTAAAATAAACATTACTGGAGTATATTTTAGAAGAAGATACTATTTCATTCTTTCTAATTCAAAATGTCTTTGTTTAATTCAGTGTGCTATTTGCCATTGCTGTAATTACTTGTGAATTTCTGAGTGAAAAAGTAATTCCTACAGCATGTGTTTTCCAGCGCACCTGCACCTGTGTTCTTGACCATTCAGTCGAACCAATTACAAAACCAGTCTGAATCAGGAGTCAGATCAGATCACGGCAGGTTATTATAATGACTCATAATGACGGTGCTGTGCTGAAAACAATATTAAAATCTCATTTGAAACCTGAAAGAAAATCATTTACTCACCATCATGTCAGGTCAAACATGCATGACTTTCATTCTTCTGTGGAACACAACAGAAGATATGTTACAAGTCTTTAATGAGATGATAATAATACTAATATGTGCAGTAAAAACAGCCAAGTCAAATCTATTTATAAAGCACTTCTCTCAATACACATCATTCCAAAGCAGCTTTTTAATATCCATGATGTCTGTCCTGCTGCTCAGGTTTGCTCTATTAACAGATTTAAACGTTGGTCTGTTTTAGCTGTTGTTGTTGTTTTGTAAGTGATTCTCAAAACTGTTCATGAAAATATGATGGTTTGTCTGAAAGAGTCTGAAACCTGAGTGTTCAAAAGTAGTTAGAGATTTAGATAATTGTTGTGTTTGCTCTATAAGCGAGAGTAAACGATTTTCAAAGACCAACAGTGAAGATAAAAGCATTGTCTTGAGTGAAAAATAGACACTTGTCAAAGAGTCTGATGTCAGTTTCCAAATTTAATAAGCGGTAATTTAAGAAATAGACAAAATGGAGAAATATAGAGCATGGCTTCAATTTCAATAACCTTCGTTTCTGCAGGTAAATTTAAGACTTTACAAAGAGCTTTCTAAGAAAATGTGAGGAATAAACTGAAGGCCACACAAATCTTTCTCACTATTATTATCTTTTTCCAGTAAAAATCTCTAAAAGATTTTTAAATCAAGACACATTTATGTGAGAAGAAAAATGACAAAATAAGAATCTTAAGATAAACTGATCAGAATTTAATGAGTTTATGATTAAAACTGTCAATGAGCTCAGAAAAATCAACTTAATTCAAGGAGGAAACGAGATTTTTTTTAATTATTATTCCCCATCGACAGATGTTCCTGTTTTAAACTAACTCACTTAATTGTGTTCAGTTTCTCAGAAAACATGTCTTTATTTTGCATCTCCAATATCTTGATTTAAGGTAGATATTTGTACTGGAAAACAAATCAAAAATACTGAGGAAGAGATTCATTTTTTTGCACTAATTACAGAATGAAACGGTGCCGGTTCCTGATTAGCATGTGGTCTTATATATGTATTCTGAGGGGGCTTCGGTGGAGGAATGGGCGGTCAGTCGGCGGTCAGTCTCAGCTGTAAGGAGCCGAGGGGCCGAGTTTGAGCGATTAAATACGCTTAAGCCATTCCTCTACAGACCGACTGTGTGCTGTATGAGAGAGGCAGACGGATGGAGGAGGCCAGTGGGCCGCGATAAAGGCCGGGACACTTTCATTATTGCTTTGACCTGAGGGGTCGGACGGCACTCGCCGCAGGAGAACTAGCCATTAGCCGGCTCTCCATCACCGGACTTGATTTATTCGCACAGAGCTGAAAATGAGCCGAATCAATGGCGCTGGAGCCACCGTACAGCCAATCAAACCAGAGCGTTAGCAGCAGATCCCGCCGGTGAGAAGTCTCTCTCTGTCCTGCCCATGAATATCATCATTCCTGCTCCACACCTTTACACGGCCGAGCTGACGACCTGATGGAGGAGGACGAGCAAACCTGAACAAAACCAGACGCCAGTAATCATCAGGATAAGAGCTGTGAACAAAAGACATGACTAGTCAACTCTGTTAGGAGTCAATCTACAATGACATTCCACTGTTTACTTATTAAATTATTCATAATACTGTAAATATGTTCATAATCTTTAAATTTGTTTATTCTATGCATTTTAATATCTTATATTTTTCATTTACTTATTTTACTTTGTTTTTATTATACTATATTCTTAAATTATGAGTCATCCTGTTGTGTTTTTTATGTTTGCACTTGAAGCTTCGTTACTAAGGAAGCTTCATTATGTGTGCAAGCAGACTTGATTTTGTTGAGATCATCTGATAATAAAGAACAAACATGGTTAAGTTTTACTCTCAATACTCACTGAAAATAACATTTTAAATGTGCAATCACGAAGAAACTTTAAGGTCAAACCTGAATTTGAAAGCAGGTAGTTATTTATACACTTAGACACAATGTTACAATGCTGCAGTGGTTGCTATGCAGTTGCTAAGGTGTTGCTTCCTGTCTGGTTTGTCCTTCAGTGGCAGCTGTGCATCTTGATTTTTCCGCCTGCAAAATATTTTGATTTACTTTGAAACCATTTTCACTCAGAAATTGATGGCAAATTTTACTATTACATTTACATAATCAACTAGACGTGAAATTCTGAAGTAAAAAGACTGAAATAGTATTTTCCTGAACAACATATTCCAATAATCTATGAATATTATTTTAAAACTTGTATTATTAGTACTTGTACAAACTATTATTATTATATTCCCATTATGACTTAACTCATAAAAGTGTATTTTCAGCAGTGCGTAATGTGAGCATCACATTAAAAATACAGAAAATCTAAACATTTTTTTTTTAATTCCATATCTTTCATTACGGAAGAGGATTAGGGCCTCGAGATTAATGTTGTTAAATTATGAGAAAAAGTCGTCAAATTTCGAGAAAAAAAGTCAAGATAAAATGTTGAGAATAAACTCATTAAATTACAAGAAAAAAATCATTAAATTATGAGAAAAAAGTCGTTAAATTATGAGAAAAAAAGTCGTTAAATTTCGAGAAAAAAGTCAAGATAAAATGTTGAGAATAAACTCAATGTTACGGGGCAGACAAGACGTGAGACGTACGGATCCATTTGCTGAGCTTTATTTATAAACATGGTCATAATGCAGGCAGGGTCAATAAACAATGGCAAACAGGTATGGCAAGGGCAAGACACAGAGTAACCCTAAGGCAAGCGTGGGTCGACGATCGGCGAACAATATCCAAAGGGGCAAGGCAGAGAGATAATCCAGGTACACGAGCAATAATCCAAGCGGGGTACAAACAGAGTCCAAAGGGCTAGGCTAAGGGTAAATCCAGGAAACACGGGGAGGTATCAAAACACTAGGAGACTAACAAGGCAAGGCAAGGCAAGGCAAGGCAAGGCAAGGCAAACTGAAAAGGCTCCGTAAAGTAGCTATCGCTAGGATAAATGCTATACAATACTCGGTGATCAGACTGAGGAAGTCCATGGCTTAAGTAGCGTGTGTGAATGAGAATCAGCTGTGTGTGATCAGTGTAATCAGCTGTGTCATCAGTGCAATGGATTATGGGAACTGTAGTCCGTGGGTGACAAGCAACAGTAATGTGGTGCAAGAGTCCATGCTGTGAGTGGGTGACCTCTGGTGATGATTGTCCAGAAGTGCATGGACCAGATTCGTGACAATTAAATTATGAGAAAAAGTCGTCAAATTTTGAGAAAAAAGTCAAGATAAAATGTTGAGAATAAACTCATTAAATTATGAGAAAAAAGTCGTTAAATTATGAGAAAAAAAGTCGTTAAATTTCGAGAAAAAAAAGTCAAGATAAAATGTTGAGAATAAACTCATTATGAGAAAAAATCATTAAATTATGAGAAAAAAAATCATTAAATTATGAGAAAAAAGTCGCTAAATTATGAGAAAAGAAGTCGTTAAATTTCGAGAAAAAAAGTCGAGATAAAATGTTGAGAATAAACTCATTAAATTATGAGAAAAAAGTCGTTAAATTTCGAGAAAAAAATTTGAGATAAAATGTTGAGAATAAACTCATTAAATTATGAGAAAAAAGTCGTTAAATTTCGAGAAAAAAATTTGAGACAAAATGTTGAGAATAAACTCAAGTTACGAGAAAAAAGTTGTTAAATTTCGAGAAAAAAATTTGAGATAAAATGTTGAGAATAAACTCATTAAATTATGAGAAAAAAGTCGTTAAATTTCGAGAAAAAAATTTGAGATAAAATGTTGAGAATAAACTCATTAAATTATGAGAAAAAAGTCGTTAAATTTCGAGAAAAAAATTTGAGACAAAATGTTGAGAATAAACTCAAGTTACGAGAAAAAAGTTGTTAAATTTCGAGAAAAAAATTTGAGATAAAATGTTGAGAATAAACTCATTAAATTATGAGAAAAAAGTCGTTATATTTCGAGAAAAAAGTCAAGATAAAATGTTGAGAATAAACTCATTAAATTATGAGAAAAAAGTCAAGATAAAAAAAGTGAAAAGTCATGACATATTGTCAAGTATGGTGACCCATACTCAAAATTGGTGCTCTGCATTTAACCCATCCAAGTGCACACACACAGCAGTGAGTAGTGAACAAATGCGCGTACTCACGCACTCGGAGCAGTGGGCAGCCATTGTTCCAGCTCCCAGGGAGCAATTAGGGGTTTGGTGCCTTGCTCAAGGGCACCTCAGTCATGGTCTCGAAAGTGGTGAGAGCGCTGTTCATTCACAATCCCCACCTTCAATTCCTGCTGGTGTGAGAATCGAACCGGTGACTTTCAGGTTACAAGCCCGACCCTCTAACCATTAGGCCATGACTGCCCCTGTTGAATGTTGAGAATAAACTCATTAAATTATGAGAAAAAAGTCGTTAAATTTCGAGAAAAAAGTCGAGATAAAATGTTAATGAGTTTATTCTCATAATTTAACGACTTTTTTCTCATAATTTAACTAATTTTTTTCTCGTAATTTAATGAGTTTATTCTCAACATTTTATCTCAACTTTTTTTCTCGAAATTTAACGACTTTTTTCTCGTAACTTAATGAGTTTATTCTCAATATTTTATCTCAACTTTTTTCTCAAAATTTAATGGTTTTTTTCTCGAAATGTAATGAGTTTAATCTCGAGCTGGTTTTATTGTTTTATTTTTGCTTGGCCCTAACCCTCCTTCGTATTTGACAGAACCGTCCAGTGACTTTCAGCTCAGAAGAAATGGATGAACCTCTGATGAAATGACAAAAGCACAAAACAACCACTAAAGCATCTCGATCATGTGGCTTTCCATCTTCAGTGTTTATCTCCAGGGTTTCTGAAGGTAAACACTTTTTAAAACCTTCTTAAGAACAAGAAGCTGCAAGGAGTAAATTGAAGAAAGGAACACAATACGTCAATATGGTCTCTAAATGTAAATGTCTTGTATTAGCAACTCTTCAAAGTGTGAAAATACAACTTCCTACAGATCGCCACTACTTTATACTTTATTTGACAAAAAACAAATATACAGAAATAACTTTTACTGCACCTTCTGCTGCTCTTCCTCTGTATTTATTGTTTTATCTTTTTTCATCTGCAAATGTCTAAATATAATTAAATCAAAATACATTTACTGGAGAAGCAAAATTACATAAAATATTGTTTTCTGAGAAATTTATCAAAGTGAGTTTATGATTAAAACCAAACAAGTGGGCTCAGAAAAACCAACTTAATTCCAACTGAGAACAATTTTTCATACCCACTGACAGATAATTGTTCTTGTTTTAGTCATAATCATTATATGTTTATTTTGCATCTCCAGTAAATGTATCTTGATTCAAGGATGTTTAGATATTTGTACTGGAAAACAAGACAAAAATGCTGAGGAAGAGATTCATTTTTCACGTTCAGTGTCACGACTTTATTAATTTAGACCTTCAGATTAAGACCTTTTAAGGCCTTGATTTGTAAAAACGTGAATTAAGGCTTGAGACCTTTGAAAGAGCTGCAGAATCCCTGACCTCAAGGAACAAAAATATATGGGAATATACTGCAAAATATAATGCAATATATTACACATTTCCATATATTAGAAACTAGTGCTTATATTTTTCAATATACAGCAATATATGGCTATATACTGATACATACAAATATATTTAGAAATGAAGACAAAGATAAATCTAATATTTATAATGTTTGATCCTTTATTGAGTATATATTACACATAGATGTTCCCATAAAAATGTGAACGTATTTACACACATATATAACACATATATACACACATTCACAGAATGAGTTAAAGCAGATTTCTAGTTCCCAGCATGCTTTGCTTCTGACTGTTAAAGGAGAGTAATTTTTTTTTTTTTTAATGAAGTGTTATGTCATGATGTGTTTTTGCTCAGTATTAATATAGGGGGAGATGTGTTAGTGTTTAATGCTGTATTGTTCTGAAATGTAAAGTGTTTCTGGTGTGTGTAAGGTTGTGCAGAAGAGTAGAGACTGTGGTGAGGATGACGACTGGACAAACACCATTAAGATTATATGTTATTTTATTTAAAAAGTAATGGCTGTGCTGTGATAGTATGTTAAGTCAAGTCAAGTCAAGTCACCTTTATTTATATAGCGCTTTTAACAACACAGATTGTGTCAAAGCAACTTTCCAATATCAGAATAGGAAAATAGTGTCAATAATGTAAAATGACAAGATTAAACACTCAATTTTCAGTTAAAGGCATTTCATTATTGAATTCCAGTGATATCGTAAGTCAACTCAGTTAGTTTTAAATAGTATCTGTGCAATCAAGTTGACAATAATCGCTGGAAATTAAGTGTCCCCAACTCAGCAAGCCAGAGGCGACAGCGGCAAGGAACCAAAACTCCATCGGTGACAGAATGGAGAAAAAAAACCTTGGGAGAAACCAGGCTCAGTCGGGGGCCAGTTCTCCTCTGGCCAGACGAACCAGCAGTTCAATTCCAATTGTAGCAAAGTCAGACTGTGTAAAGGACTCATCTGGTTCCTGTGGTCTTGCCCCAATGGCTGTCTAGGTGACGAGGTCCTCACTGGGGATCTGTCTCTGGGGTTCATCTAGGTGTCCTGGTCTCCGCTGACATTCAGGGCTGTAGAGGTCATCTCTAGGTGCTGATCCACCATCTGATCTGGATACGGACTGGATCGGGTGACTGCAGTGACCATCTGATCTGGATATGGACTGGATCGGGTGGCTACGGTGATGTTGGAATAAGAAAGAAACAGACTAATATTAGCGTAGATGCCATTCTTCTTACGATGTAACAAGTACATCGGGTGTTATGGGAAGTGTTCCCGGTTCCGGTTGACCTAATTAATGCAGCCTAACAATCCTTTAACGGATTTGAATATTAGAAGTGTATTAGTGTGTTATGTGTAAGCCAGGTTAAAGAGATGGGTCTTTAATCTAGATTTAAACTGACAGAGTGTGTCTGCCTCCCGAACAGTGTTAGGTAGATTGTTCCAGAGTTTGGGCGCTAAATAGGAAAAGGATCTGCCACCCGCAGTTGATTTTGATATTCTAGGTATTATCAAATGGCCAGAGTTTTGAGAACGCAGTGGACGTGGAGGACTATAATGCGATAAGAGCTCGCTCAAGTACTGAGGAGCTAAACCATTCAGGGCTTTATAAGTAATTAACAAGATTTTAAAATCTATCCGATGTTTGATAGGAAGCCAGTGCAGTGTTGACAGAACCGGACTAATATGGACTTCCTGGTTCTAGTAAGGACTCTAGCTGCTGCATTTTGGACCAACTGTAGTTTGTTGATCAAGCGTGCAGAACAACCACCCAATAAAGCATTACAATAGTCTAACCTTGAGGTCATAAATGCATGAATTAACATTTCTGCATTTGACATTGAGAGCATAGGTCTCAGTTTAGATATATTTTTAAGGTGAAAAAAACAGTTTTACAGATGCTAGAAACATGGCTTTCAAATGAAAGATTGCTATCAAACAGCACACCTAGGTTCCTAACTGATGAAGAAGAATTGACAGAGCAGTCATCAAGTGTTAGATAGTGTTCTAGGTTATTACATGTGGGGTTTTTAGGTCCGATAATTAACACCTCTGTTTTTTCAGAATTTAGCAGTAAGAAATTACTCGTCATCCAGTTTTTTATATCGACTATGCATTCCGTTAGTTTCTCAATTTGGTGTGTTTCACCGGGCCGTGAAGAAATATAGAGCTGAGTATCATCAGCATAACAGTGAAAGCTAACACCATGTCTCCTGATAATATCTCCCAAGGGTAACATGTAAAGCATGAAAAGTAACGGCCCTAGTACTGAGCCTTGAGGTACTCCATACTGCACTTGTGATCGATATGATACCTCTTCATTCACTGCTACGAACTGATGGCGCTCAGATAAGTACGATTTGAACCATGCTAATGCTCTTCCACTAATGCCAAAAAAGGTTTCTAGTCTATTTAAAAGAATGTTGTGGTCGATAGTGTCGAACGCAGAGCTAAGATCCAGTAGAACTAATAGAGAGATACAACCACGATAGAAGCAGGTCATTTGTAACTCTAATGAGAGCAGTCTCAATACTATGATATGGTCTAAATCCTGACTGGAATTCCTCACAGATACCATTGTTCTCTAAGAAGGAACATAATTGTGAGGATACTACCTTTTCTAGTATCTTTGACAGAAAAGGGAGATTCGAGATTCGTAACTAAGTGTTTAGTGTGCTATTGTAAACTAGCTTCATTTTAAATTATGAAACATGTATATCATAAATGACTGTTAAACATATATTTCCATATATGTGTGTATATACTGCATGAGTAAGTTAATGTTCAATATATTTTTACACATGCGGTACCATATCTTATCACATCTATATATTATAAAGTGTATTACTGAATATAAAATTACATATATTGTGATATATAAGTGACTATACTGTCACATATTTTTCAATATTTGAAAGTGGCAATTATTAATATATTTACACAATATATTATTCTGTATAATTTCTAATATACCGTTATGTCCTTTAATATATTGATCATTCATATATTAGGAAATAATATATTTTCTTTGCACAAGGGGTGACATTGGCAAACACACACACACACACACACACACACACACACACCTCTGTACAGCTATCTTTGTGAGGACATTCATTGGCACAATAAAATCTCTAGCTCCTTAACTTACCCATCAGAACTATGTGCCTCACCCAAACCCTTACCCTAAACCTACCCTTTACCCAATTATAACCTGATCCCTAAAACCAAGTCTTGACCCTCAAACAGGCCTTTAAAGGGCTCTCAAAAAGTGAGGACCGGCCAAAATGTCCTCACTTTACAAATGTGTCCTCACTTCAATGGTATAAAACTCAAACCGACCCTCGCAGAGATAGCTGTACAAGTGCACAGTCACACTCATAGACACACACACACACACACACACACACACACACACGGGAGCAGAAATGGCAGTATTGAAGGACTCTAAGAATAATTGTGCTAAAAGCTGAAAGCAGTGAACGTGGGCTCTTTTCCACCATCACACACACACACACACACACACGGCGGACAGCGCTATTGATCAACATGCCGAGGTAAACACCTGATCGATACGCAGCGCCGCGGGTCTCCAGCGTCTGTTTACGCCGGACTGTTACGAGACGCCGATCCAGAGCCTCTTTGAGACCTTATTGAAAACTGGGGCGACTGTAATGTAATTTCCAGTTAGCATGGGTTCCCCTGTGCAGCGCTGCGGTTTCATCAGAGCAACATCAGACCTGCGAGAGAAAACACGCTTCAGCCCGTCACGCTCTCAGCAGGACGTCTGTCCTACATTACAGCCCATTCAGGACCAGAAAACACCTGAACCACAAACACAGTCCCTTCTGTTCAGCGTTTCTGCAGGCCTCATGAGACAGACCTTTTCAAGACCAAGTACAGAAAATTTAAAGAGTAAACTGAATGGAAAACAATACACCAATATTGTCTCTAAATGTAAATGTCTTGTATTAGCAACACTTCAAAGTGTGAAAATACCACTTTTACTGCACCTTCTGCTCAGACTCTTCCTCAGTATTTTTGTCTTCTTTTCCAGTGCAAGTATCTATACATCTTTAAATCAAGATACTGGAGATGCAAAATGAAGATATGAAGTCTCATTTTCTGAGAAATGTATCAAAATGAAGTGATTTAATGATTAAACAAAAATTACCCATTGACAGATATTTGCTCTTGTTTTAATCATAAAGTCCCTTAATTTTGTTCAGTTTCTCATAAAACAAGATTTCATATCCAGTAAATGTATCTTGCTTTAAGGATGTTTAGATACTTGTACTGGAAAACAAATCTAAAATACTGAGGAAGAGATTATTTTTTTTGCAATGCATGCAACATTTAATGCCACGACTTTATGAATTTAAGACTTTCTGCTCTGATTTAAAACCTTTTTAGGCCTTACTTTGTGGAAGAGTGAATTAAGAGCAGCAGAAATCCTTTCTGTGCCATTCCGAGCATATAAATCTGAGAGGAAAGCACAGTAATGGAGAAACCTGAGGAGATGAACGTGTGTAAACCTGAACGCCTCAGATCCAGACTAAGAGCTTTTGATTGCCGAAGTCAGCTCCAGATACACGTGTCAAAATCCATCCATGACATCAAATGAACCGCTAAACAGGTTCCTGATCAAAAGTATGGGCCTTTAGATTGATATGGTCAAAAAGGCTTCCAGCAGATGTCTGTAAATGTGACATGAACAACGTGATTCAGCGAGCGTTTCCTACAGCTGTCAGTCGCCATCAGATCTATCCGGGATGTTCAGAAATTCATCTTGACTGCAGAAGCTCTTCTGACCCGTTTACTGCCACAAACGAGCCAAAAATAAAGCATTAAGTTCAACGAGTTACATAAAGTATAAAAAAATGGGGTCTAATCTGATGAATCTTTTAGACGATGCACAGACAGAGGAATATAAAGAGAGAAAGTAATGAGTTGAGCTTTCAGATTCTGAATCGAGGTCGACTGATCTTACAGTCTGTAAATTCAGAGCACTTCATGTAATTATGAGTTGAAACGATCACTCGATCATGTACGACATCTGCAGCTGCTGATGGTGGAACTAGAACGAGTGTCACGCAGGGAAAATACTGGCACATGAACGACTGAACGTGACTCACGTGTGCTGTAGATGTCAGGAGACCGAAGAGATGATGATGACATCTGACAACAGAAGAGAAGCATCTGAACATTACTGATCCAGAGAGACTCGCATCACTACAGTGACCTGCTGGAGACGAGAGCTGCAACACAACAATGCATCTCAAACTCAGGGTTTATTAAGAAATTAATACTATTATTCATCAAGGATGTGTTACACTGATCAAAAGTGACAGTAAAGACATTAACAATGATTCTGTTTCAAATAAATGCTGTTCTTTTGAACTTTCTATTCATCTCTGAATGTATCACGTACATCTCTGAATTGTGCAGCACCTCTGTTTTCAACATTGATAATAATCAGAAATGTTTCTTGAGCAGCAAATCAGCATATTAGAATGATTTCTGAAGATCATGTGACACTGAAGACTGGAGTAATGATGCTGAAAATACAGCTGCGCATCACAGAAATATATTACAGTTTAACACATATTCACATAGAAAACAGCTGCTTTACATTCTAATAATATTTTGCCATTTTTACTGTATTTTTTGATCAAATAAATGCAGCCTTGGTGAGCAGAAGAGACTTAATATCCGAACATTATTTAGTATTTATATGATCCTCATATTCATGTCTTAAATGGGATATTTTAAATTAGAATAATATTTTGCCATTTTTACTGTATTTTTTGATCAAATAAATGCAGCTTTGGCAAGCAGAAGAGCCTTTATATCAATTCTGAACAATATTTAGTGTTTATATGATCCTCATATTCATGTGTCTTAAATGGGATATTTTAAATTCGAATAATACTTCACATTTTTACTGTATTTTTATTTAAATAAATGCTGTTCTTTTGAACTTTATATTAATCACTAAAACCCTGAAAAATAAAATGCTTCATGGTTTCCACAAAAATATGAAATTTTTCAACACTGATAAAACAAATGGAAAGTAAAATAAAATAAAATAAAATAAAATAAAAAATGTTTCTTGAGCAGCAAATCAGCATATTAGAATGAATTCTGAAGATCATGTGACACTGAAGACTGGAGTAATGATGCTGAAAATACAGCTGCGCATCACAGAAATAAATTACAGTTTAACACATATTCACATAGAAAACAGCTGTTTTACATTCTAATAATATTTTGCCATTTTTACTGTATTTTTGATCAAATAAATGCAGCCTTGGTGAGCAGAAGAGCCTTTAGTGTTCACTGAATCTGCCTCGATGTTATTGTGTGTGTGTAAAGTTCTGGTGGAGAATCCAAAGGGATGAAAGCATGAATAAACCAGTGAATCTGTGCGCTGATCCAGTTTCAGAGAGTTGAGCTGAACGAGTCTGCGTCCGAAGGGTCCGTTCCGATTCAAACGCGTCCTGATTTCACGTCTGTGAATTATTGAGGCAATGCATCCTCTACATAATGGATCAGGACGCTCGTCTGCTGGAGGCTGTTGAATGATTTGTGGCTTTGTGCCGCTGAAGGTCTCTGACAGCAGGAGCTTCTGCGATCAGGGACGAACGGCTCGATTCCTTTGAGTCACGGAGCACTTCAGATTTCTCAGTTAAGTTGTTCTGATGACCTGGAAGTCTTACAAAACCAACACACGTCAGATCAACAACCAGTAGCTTTGTTTTCTAGAGCACCGGGACTCAGATCTCACTCACTTCATGAGTCTGGTGTGACGGACGCAGCCGTCTCTGAAGAGAGTGAGGGGAAGCTGCTCTCATTACAATCATCTTCATCACGACGCTGGATGTGAATTTACGGTCATTAATATGCATGTGAACGTGTCCTCACGTCTCGTGTGAATTACGGCGATGCACTGCTCTAAATGAGATTTACACTCGCTCTGAATCCTGATGGCACGTCTACAAGCTGTTTACTAAGTCCATCATCACTAGTACTAGTACTCGCTCAAACAAATCAACTGTGCTGCAAAAATTATCCTCTGAGTATTTTTTCAGTACAATTAAATAATCTTAATTCAAAGGCAAAACAAGATTTTTTTCTGTCTCTCAAGTAAATGATCTTGATGTAAGGATTTTTAGATATTTGAACTGGAAAACAAGAGAAAAATACTAAGTAAGAACATCATTTTCACTTTATTTGCATGATTTTATTATATTTTCAAAATGTGTGTTTGAAGTCCATCAAACGAGCCTAAATCTGTGAAATATGAAAAATGCAATGAGTATAACTAGAGTTATTTTAGTTCTTATTAATATTTCAAATTAGTTTTATTTTCATACATTTCCATTGTTATTTTAATTTTAGTTAAAGTTTTAGAAATTTAGTTAAATAATTAAATAATTATTATTTCAGTTTTAGTTATTTTACTACATCAAGTTAAACTAAAAAACGTTGCCTTGGCAATGCAAACAAAAAAATGTAAAAAGTTAATGTTTACTTTATTTAAAGTAACATTTTTTGTAGTTTTAATTACTATAATAATACTGGCATGAACATGGTTTATATATATATTAGACTGTTTTAATAGATAGATTGGATGATGAATGTATAAAAATGGTTATTTGTGTATATAAAACATTCATTTATTAGTATTGTTTCGTAAATATCATTCTCATTTCATTTATGTATGACGGATGAACATTTGTTACATTAAGCTTATTAAATGTGATCCAAATGAAAGTAAATTTTATACTGATATTTCTGTTTTTTTATCATTTAAATACATTTTTGAGTGTAGAAACTACTATTAAAGTTGAGTTTGTAAGTGGTGTTTTTGCTCCTCTAATCATGTCTGCTGTTAAAGAGAGTGTGCATGTGGCAAATGATTTTACTCAAAGCAACTTACATTGCATTCAGTGCTATACATGTTTTCCAATGCATGCGTTCCCTGGGAATCGAACCCACCGCCTTTGCGTTGCAAACGCTATGATCTACAGTTTGAACTATAGGAATTACTAAGTGATCAGACAGCTGGAAAACCCCACAGACGCACACTGAAGGACTCGAGTCACATCTACAGAGCAGAAGATCAGAGAATAGAATATACACTGCTGACCTGCTTGATTAAATTCACACGAAACGCGACTCTTATTGATTCCTGCCTGCCCTCGCTTACAGCACACACAAAATAATGACTGTTCAGCCGTCGCACAGTAGTGACAGTCAAAGGAAATCAGATACCAGGTCAGATCTGATTTACAACCACCTGTAGAAGACAATAAATCTGATCTCATGCCTTCTTTTCCATGTGCATGCAACTACAAATGAGCATTTGTGTTGGTGCATGTGTGAACATGGAGAGTTTTTAGGCCCCTAGCATCAGTTCTGCATTAGTAATCCTCATCAAACCCGTCTCCAGACTCAGGAAGGAGTGAAAACACCCCTCATTTCATCACCCGTCGGTTCCTGCAGGCCGTCACGTCTCTGAAATCAAAGCGTTCGATGGCTGCCGGAGTCAGAGGCGGCGCGGCGTCTCCAGATAATTCATCACCGCTGAAAACATCACGCTGCCATTAATCCAAAAGTAAACTAAACAAACATGATGTCAGGTCCCAAATGAGCACAAACCTGTTTATAAACAGCGTTTCTGTGCTCCGTTCTCTGCAGCAGCATCCATATGTCTCCAGGCAGCAGCAGATCTGACGCTGATCTTCTCCTACACGAGCTGATGTTCTCTATTCAGATCACAACATCAGCACTCATGACAGCAGCTCCAGACCCGTACACGTCACCGTCTGAGCGCTAATGAGACAGCAGAGATGAGATACCAGAACTCAGTACTGATCCCAGAGAAATCTGGAGAAAATGAACAACAGTAGAGAGTAAAACAACATAAAAATTAACAACAAAATCACATATAGCTTGTTTGTTAATGGAAATAGATTTGTAGAAATGTGTCTCTGCATCAGTGTCTCAGCAATGGATGCTCTGCAGTGAATGGGTGCCGTCAGAATGAGAGTCCAAACAGCTGATAAAAACACCACAATAATCCACACCACTCCAGTCCATCAGTTAACATCTGGAGAAGACAAAAGCTGAAACAAATCCAGCATTAATACGTTTTTAACTGAAATAAGAGACCATAATCCATAATAACACTTCCTCCAGTGAAAAAGTGTTCTGGTCTGAATCAGGAGAGAAATCTGCACAGATCAAAACAGCTCTAAACAAATATGTGGCTGGATTTAGATGTGAGAGACAACAGGAGATGCACTTTTTCACTGGAGGAAGAGTTATTATAAATTATGGACTCATATTTTAGTTAAAAAGTCTTAATGATGGATTTCTTTCAGCTTTTGTCTTCTCCAGATGTTAACTGATGGACTGGAGTGCTGTGGATTATTGTGATGTTTTTATCAGCTGTTTGGACTCTCATTCTGACGGCACCCATTCACTGCAGAGCATCCATTGAGTTCTACATGTACATTTCTTTAGATTTTCTACAGCACATTTTCCTTATCAGATCAACATGGAGTCCAAACTAAAAATAAAGGTGTGTATTAGTTGCGGCTGATGTCAGCAGTCATAGAGGCCTGTTGCTAGGCTAAAACAGAATCACTCGTTTAGTGTCGGCATCTCTGCAGAAATGAGGGACGATTCCACCGCCAGCCTGTTATTTGTTCATTCACTCATTGGTTTGTGCGGACAGGAGCTATACCTGCTCTCACGCACCACACAAACACAGCTATTGTTAATGTGCTGTCCTAAACACAAACACCCAAACACTTTAGCAGTATTCCCAGAAGATCAGCCTCAGCGGGGAAACACACCAGACTGCTGATCAGATGTGTGTGTGTGTGTGTGTGTTTATTTTTAAAAAACCTCAACATTTGAATTTCTATGATGAAATTAGGTCCCCACCGTGACACAAGTCCCCATGAGGCTGTGTGTATTCAGGTCTAAGTCCCCACCAGGATAGAAAAAACAAGTACACACACACACAGATACACACGCACACACACACACACACACACACACACACACAGACACAGACACAGACACACACGCACACACACGCATACACGCACACACACACACAGATCGAGACTCCTGATCCACTGCTGGATCATCAGGAAATCACACTGTCAATCATCGGACGCCCCGCCCCCTCATTAGCATATGCTCAGCTGATGCAGTCCAGAACATTTCCATTCGACTCGTTTACGCCGCTAATGTGAAGCGGACGCCAGAGCATCTCAAATCTGACGACCGTGTCTGATGATGAGTGCAGAACAGAACAATCGATTCATGTTCACAGATCCTCCAGCAGCCCAGTGTCTGTGTTCAGAATCACATACTAGTGTACTGCATACTGCAGAGTACATACTGCATACTGCCCACCTGCTGCTCAGTTAAATAAACACCATGCAGCTATACATGCATCAACCGCTGTAATGTCACCTCATCACAATGAATATTTGGAAATTATTGCACATCTTATAAATTATTTTGCATTTTTGATCCAAATTTCTACAAACATTTGCCATGAAAAGTTCACTAACAGTAAAACCATAAAAATATTTTTGTTACTTAACATACACTATTTGGTCCTCTCTGTGGAACTTGCTCAGTGTCTACTATGTCCTTCTAATTTTGATTCATAATTTTCTTTTTCTTTTGCAAAAAGCAGTTTTTTTCAATTACTAACAAGCATTGTTCGATACTGAAGCCACATTTTCAAAACGTTCACACGTTCAGCGATACAGAAGTCTATGTGGACCAAACTGTCAATCATTTTTCATTGCTTTCAGACAAAATGCATGCAATGACCACATTTTTCATACTCTTTTGCCATTCATATTCCACAACTGGCAAAACACTGTACATTTTCAGCACATTTTTCAGATGCTAACACACTGCTTTCAATAAAAGCACATTCAAATCAGAACAATGGCAAACTGTCCATTTCTACAGGAATTATATTGAAATATAAAATCTTAGCAGAATATTTATTATGAAATTGAATAATAATTATTCCAAACACAGCTAAATGGAATTTCAACTGAAAGGCAAGCCAGATGTCCTATTTTTAGTCTTCTTCTTCCTTCCTTCCTTCCTTCCTTCCTTCTTTTCTTTCTTTCTTTCTTTCTTCTTCTCTTTTGATAAATGGATGGCTTTGGAATGATTTGGTTTGGAAACATGGATCAGGGAAAACACATTGGTGTGGGAAAAAAGAGTGGCAGAGAGAGGGAGGACTAGAACCCTCACAGTACTGAACATCCATATATTTCCCCAGCGCTTGTCCTATGTAGGGTCATGAGGCTGGAGCCATGGGTCACAGGCAGTAAACCCCTGGACAGATGTCCAGTCCATCACACACAATCATCTTCACACTCACTACAGTCTCCAGTTCACCTGTCCTGTGTGTCTCTGGATTGTGGGAGAAACCCAGAGGAAACCAACATCAACACAGAGAGAACACACAGACTCCACTCAGAAAGACTCCTGGACTCCAGTACTGCACACACAGCACCGCATTATACTGGACTGATGAGGGTTTTTTATTATTATTATTATTATTATTATTTTTATATATATATTTTTCTCAACTTTTTATATTTATTTTGATGTGTTTTTATTTTTCACAAGTAAATGTTGATGGGTTTTGTTTTTTGGTATGTAAAGAAACAGAGGGGAAACGCTGATTTTCTCATTAATTCTTTTTGCTGTAATACAGTCAGTAAAATGAAAAGATGTTATTCTTATAATATAATGAAATACCTATCTGACAAATCATTCAAACTTCAAAGATAAAAGTTCATCGATTATGTAATTCTCCCTGCTGTTAGTATTTTTTAGATCGGTGTGTTATGAACGAAATCTGTAGTTGAAGTACTAAAATAAATAAATCTAATTAATACAATTTAATAGAAACACTACAATTAATACAATTTAAAAAAAGGCTAATATAAATTAAAAAAAACATAAAAATACTAAAACTTTAGCAAATTAATGTAAAAACAGAAAATATAAACATAAAATCTAATTCAAAATATTGTGGGGAAAACAATATGATAGTATATCAACAAAGCTAACTTAAAATATAAACATTAACTGAAATAAAATATTAAAAAACATGAACTTAATTTATTTCAGCTAGTTGCAAAGGCAACATTTCTTATTTTCATTTAGTTTAACTAGAAGTACTGAAATAACTGCAATTTAATCAATTAAAACTAATAAAAAATTATATTTAAAAAAACCTATACAGACATATTTAAAAAATTAAAAGGTTCATAAAATGACAAAAGCACAACAAAATCAGTCAAATTGTAAGTGGAAACAGAAAACAGTATATCAGTGATACTAAAATAACCCAGGTGGGACAGCAGCAGAGCATTATTCCACACATACAGAAGAACAAGGGCACTAGTGAGAGTAGTGTGCTAGTGTGTGATTGAGAACAGCAGCAGTGATGAATCTCTCGTCTCCTTCCCCTCACACTGCAGCGCTGGAACACACTTTTTAGTATGACTGAGAACACACACACACACACACTCACACACACACACGCATGCACGCGCGC
>JAFVLL020038322.1:0-26660 GCA_021397915.2 Tor tambroides | reverse complement strand
TTACTAAAGTAGTCAAACCTGTTCATTAGAAGGGGGCGACCCAATACTTTTGGCAATATAGTGTGTGTGTATATATATATATATATATATATATGAGATTATACATCAGTATAATGTCAAGAAGTCTACAGTTTGGTATTAAGCAGCAGCAGCCCATCAACTTGACTTATAAGTTACTGTGTGACATAAGTATGCTGTCTATTAGTGAGCCATGGTAAAACCCTCTATTATCTCTGGTTTACTATTACAGAGTCATCCTACTTGATTTGTCTAGACATGCTAGAGACACTTGTGCTCAAGCTTAAGAACAAACAATCACATTAATGAATGACAAAATTCAAGGAGAAACATGGAAAGATTAATTTCAGAATTTCAGAAAAAGTTTATGAAATGCTCTACCTTTCTACAAAAACTTCATAGTTCAAACATCCAATAAAATAAAGGCAGAATCACTACATTTCAGTAGATGAAGAGAAAAGCAGCAGTGTAACCATCTAGCATCCAAGTTTACTGCATAAACTTTCTGTTGTTACGTTCAGCCATATTGCAAGCAATTATATCAGTCTGCTGAGGTAATGCCTGTGTATCTCTTTCTTTTTTGCTTAGGAACTCCCACTAGTTACCTGATGCCAACACTGTGGTTTAGCTGGTCTGACTATAATTTTGGGCTGTGGCCAAGTAAGAGTAAGAGTACAAAGCAACAAATGGTACATCTACCATTATAACTGAAACTGACCATCAAGAGAAGTATATAATGACTTTGGAATATCTATAACTTAATAATGTAGGAAATTAAATGCATACAGGTTATATACGGATTTGGATTTTGTTGTAGCCGTATGGTGTTACATAGCCACTGGTGGCAATGTAAAGTGACACGGATGGGCAGAGAGCAGTGATTTAAAACCAAAGATAGGGAGCAAAACTGGCCGAATCTGACCTGATGATTATAAACGAACCATTCAAAAACTGGTGACTCATACCTCCACGTCAGCCTTAACCGCATGCAATGATTGTGACATGAGCAACTGAGCAACAGCACTGAAATATGTATCTGCTTTATAATCAAGCTTTATTTAAAAAATGATTGACATAATCAGTCTAAAATTCTCAGAAATTGAGATATTCATTATACAACTCATTCCATATTACAAAAAATATAAATTCATATTAAACATATGCAAAAATGACCATAAATATATAGTTAATATGGATGTTAAAATATATTTATATTAATATGTTTTGGATAAAAATGTATATGTTTTGCCGTATGGGATGTGAAAATCATCATCAAACTGAAATTAGGCTATTATTTATGATTTTTCCCAAATAAATGCATTCTAGGAATTCTGGCCTTAGTCAAATGATGTCTTTAGAAAGACATTTTGTGCTTCGTCATTTACAAAGTTGAAGGACAATTTCTTTGAGACAGCTCTAACAGAAACCAAAAACATTACTGGGAGGCCTAATTTTAAGTTGTCTGGATAGGTGTTCCACAAAATGCCATTCTAGGCTTAATGCTCTTTCCCCTTTCCCACTTCAGTTGGTAATATGCTGGAAAAAGTTCCCGGAAAGGTGACATGAAGCATTCAAAGAACTCCATAAGCTGATTACTAGATCTTTGTTGAGCACATGATCTGAGAATGTTCAAAGTAACAATGTATCCTGCAATGAAAGCTCCTCAAGCGTCTATAGCCTCAGAGGTGAAGGATGCGTATAAGATTAGAAAAAAGATATTTGCCCATCCTTGCCTTTATAAACAACACCCTGCCATTAACTCCACCAAATTGTTTGGCGAAACATGCTTTGTTAATGACAAACCTTCGAAGCTTCTTCATTGGAATGTCTTGGGAGAAATCTGTACGAAAGGTTACATTAAAGTCTTTTCCAGCCTTACTGTGTCAGATTCAAATGATCATGTTACAATCAGGACTAAACAAAAATGCCAGTCAATCACTTAATACATGGCAGTTTAAAACGTTTTATTCTGAATTCACATTGAATTATTTGCTGACAGACATAAATGTGTATGGATTACATTGTCAACCTGATAAGCTGATTCATGAAGTGGGTCAAAGAAAATTCAGATTTCTGTCTCTGTATATTTGGAGACTAAGTAATAGGAGTCTGCTCAGTTAAGTTCAAAATGTTACAAATGCTTTGGTTAACTTCATTAAAGTGTGCTGGCAACCTTTTAAGCTCCCACAACAAACTGGCATTTAAGAAACCTCCTATATGGTAAGTTACGCCCCATTGTATTATGCCTTTTGTAATTTTAATCAAATATTTCTCTTAAAACATCTACAGTTATTAGGTAAAAAAATATAAAGTTGTTAATTAATATAATGCTAACCAAGGCTGCATTTATTTGATCAAAAACAGCAATACAGTAAAAACAATAATATTATGAAATATTACTATAATTTAAAGTAACTGTTTTCAATTTTAATATATTTAATAATATAATTTATTTCTGTGACGTAAAGCTGAATTTTCAGCACGATTACGCCAGTCTTCAGTGTCACATGATCC
Organism: Tor tambroides; assembly: GCA_021397915.2. NCBI lineage: Eukaryota > Metazoa > Chordata > Actinopteri > Cypriniformes > Cyprinidae > Tor > Tor tambroides. Next base: position 24,128 of record JAFVLL020038322.1, on the reverse strand, counting down.
TTCAGAAATCATTCTAATTTTGGTGATTTGGTGCTCAAGAAACATTTCTTATTATAAATGCTGAAATCAGTTGGACTGCTTAATATTTTTGTGGAAAGATTTTTTATTCTTTGATGAATACAAAGTTTCAAAGAACAGCACTTATTTGAAATATGAATTGTTTGTAACATCGTAAAAATCTTCACTGTCAGCTGATAAATTTTATTCATCCTTGCTTAGTAAAAGTATTAATTTCTTTGCAAAAAAAGGATACAACTCTACAAATTATTGAAAAAAGAATGTCTATCCTAAGTGATTTTCTCATTATTAGGTCCTAAAGTATCACATAATGGGATCTAAGCCTACAAAGCAAATCTGTGATAATGAAATTTCAAAAATAACCCCTGAGAATCTCTTACATTGGTTACGGTCACTGATCATGTTCAGAACTTAGAGTCAAAATCAATTAGAAGACTTTCCAATTATCCAAACTGCAGTCTTTAATCCTCTAATTTAGGATTTCTGCAGAGTCAGAGTTCAAACAGTGGTGTTACAGACACTTGAGAGAATCACAAAGACTTTTGGAGAGCCGTGTTGAGCACATCAGACCAGCAATTGTTTATTTTTGAAGTGGAGTATCTGCATAAGGTTTGTTTATGTTGAAGCCATGCAGGTGTTTGTTAAATGCCAGAATGCTGTCTACTACGCAGAGAGGATGAGACACACGTTACATTTCTTACATAGCTGGGTGTGGATGACTGACGACCAAGGAGGTGGTTGTATAAAGCCCAGACGGGAGCAGCGAGCTGCACGTCTTTCTCTCAGCTTCCAAACAGAGGCAGGGAGAGGAATATTCTGCCACTGCCATTTGGAAGTCAGAACTTTGCGGGTCAACTCAGGCAAAGGGTCTTAAAATTCTGCCTCACTGTCTGTGTACATAAGATTGTTTGATCACTTGAGACTGTCAGGGCGCACATGACAAGCCAGTTCTGCCAAGAGCCCACCAGAAGAATGGCTAAGTGATAATGTTTGAGGATAGCAAGAAAATACAGTCTATGTTTGCAGAATTGTATGGTAAATAGTAACAAAAAATCTATAAATGCAATATAAGTGATATTAAATCGAAGTCCATTTCAAGGAAATTCTGTTCACTTAGCAGCCATATTTGCAATGCCTCTGGGCAAATATTTTGGGCATCCAAGAAAAGTTCTACCTTGAATAAGGGAATCCTGAAATCTCAAAACCTTCACTTCACGTCAAATTCACTTTTAAGTAACATTTTAAACCAGTGACAAAATCTGACATAAACTGTCCCATAAATATTGTTTCTTCTATTCAAATTGTTATAAAAAAAAAAAAAAAGCTTATATTTCAGTCTGGTCAAGCCAAAGTGCATGTGCAGTCATAAGGCTTTGATTAAAGTCACGATTTTAAACTTCAAATGCTTGAAATACTGCACTACATTTAATTAGTACAATTTAAGTACTCAATATAACATTTAACAGTTATATATGTATTTATGCATTTTGAACTGGAATTAAAAAGTAAATGAAAAATATGAAAAAATGTTTTTATGCAGATAATATTAAAAAGATAATGATCTGAAGTGGCACATGTCCATGCATGTTGCATTGAAATAAGAATAACAGTGTTGAATGATACTGAATAATGTTTTTAAACACATGAATATGTTTAATTATTTTAAAAGAACTTTCCTAAGCACCTAGGTAAAAATCTTCTATTGATATGCTGTATTTTTATAATGAGCACCTAATATGTAATTTGACACAGACATATATATATATATATATATATATATATATATATATATATTTCTTTGTCTGTATACACAAAAATCATTGCATCATTTTATAATATAAATCCAGAATAAATAATTTGACTTTTTATGGATTTAAAATTAATGTTGACAAATGATCTTGTGGATTGTAGTTTAAAAAAATCATAAACAAAAAACAACCAGACCTAATGTGTGACCTAATGTAAGAAAGCAAACAGCAAGAATGAGTTTGTAATTTGAAATTTTCAGAGGTAAGTTCTTTAGCACAACGTGACCCATACTAAATTCTCCAAACAGGCTACCCTTTTTTGGCACAATAGGAATGCGCCAATGGAAAACAGGCTTTAGAGCTCTGTTTATAGATTGTAACAACAAGTGTAAAATGAGACAAGTTTCTAAAAACCTTTGAGTCCAGATGTACCACGCATTTACATTGTGCTCACCGCAGATGATTCCTTATAAGGAGGAAAATCACACTGAAGATAATCTGAAACCGTGAGACAAAGATAAATTACCAAAATGTAAAACCCTGCAGGCAGTTTTTTGTAAACGTATAAATCTCTTTGTTAACTCACACAAACATTTTGACTCAAATTTACTAAGCTTTTCTCAGAAGATAAACTCTTACCTTTGCTAAAAATAACTGCTTTGAGTTGTTTATATCAGCGGGAATGGTTTTTATTAAACACTGATTGCTCCTAACAATACAATTTTATATGAGCATACTGTCTATGTAAAGACCGTCCGTCACCAACTTTGCAATAAATGAGAAACATCACTCGCCATCACAACTGCGCGCCTGTTTGTTTTCACGCGCGCTACCTGTGACACCAGTCCAGAACGCGCTTTTGTGTACACGAGAGCGCGCTAGGGGTCCTACGGTTGTCAAGCGTCATTTTCCTCGCTGTGGCCCATTGTTGCCTGAATCAAAAATGCTGACTATAACTTTGATCCCTGTGTAGCTTAAAATAATGGTCTATAATTGTGACACGCTGCTGTGTTCACGACATTCCTGGGAAAATATTATTTACCAAACGAACTGAAATACTTTTACATTTGGTTTTATATCCTTACGGGTCCTTTAAGACTAAATTAAACAGGTTTGGCAGGTGTACCGGAAGTGTACGCTATCGCTTTTAACTTCTCTTACCTGCACCAGGTGAGACTGCATAAAATTCAACTTGAAACTTCAAGACGTCTCCGGTCCTGGCGAATAAAGAGCGTTTTTGATAAAAGTAAGTACTAGAGAAGGTTTTTCTTTTTTAAAATGTTTCCCTGAGATGAATCGGTAACCCAGCGTGTGATCGAGTTGGTTCATTACTCTCTCTGTGCAAATATTCACACGCACTGTGAGGCGGCTTTGTTTCTACTTATGTAGTGAAGTGGCATTTATATTACTTTTTGACAAGTTTAGGCAGGTTTACTACTTTTTCAAAGTATGAGATCACTTCTAAGTAGTTTGGATTTAAAAAAAAAAAAAAAAAAAAAAGATCAGAACCTTTCAGAGTATTTATTCATAGTCAGTGACACGTGACATGTCCCTTACAGGAAAACTGAAAGAATAGAAAACCAGTATACTTTGACAAGCCAACATAAGATCTATATGGTAGCCTATATTTTGGCATAATGTATGATTACTCTGGTCAGTTGTTCTAATAGTTACAGACGGTAGATGACACTTGACGCATTTCTGAAATAATAATATAAACTTAGTTTTTATAACGAGGATGTTTTTTTTAATTTACGAAAAGGTGACGTACCAGCTTGCATTATGACGTACACTATATTTCGCGTCACTGCTGCCACACGTGATAATACCGACTGTCTGCTGTCTTGATTGACAAAAACAATTAATTTAACCCCTGTGGGAAAATGGATATAATATCTCCACCTTGAAACAGACAACTTGTCGTGATTTGGAGTGTCCCTTCGACATTCCAAAAGCTCTGTTAACATGCTGGAGGATTTGTCAAATGTGTTTAAAGTAGTGCTGTCAAAAAATTAATCGCGATTAATCGCATCCCAAATAAAAGTTTTTGTTTACATAATATATGTGTGTATACTGTGTATATTTATTATGTATATATAAATACAAACACATGCATGTATATATTTAAGAAAAACATGTTATATTTATATATTAAATATTTTTTTATATAATATAAATTATAATAGATATAAATATAAACTTTTAAATACATGTAAATATTTTTCAAAATATATACTGTATGCGTGTGTCTTTATATATACAAAATAAATATATACAGAAGACACACATATATTGTGTAAACAAAAACTTTTATTTTGGATGCGATTAATCGCGATTAATCGTTTGACAGCCCTAGTTTAAAGCTATAATTATAAACGAATTACCACTAAGGGTTAATTTAAGTTGTACTTAAAGGATTTGTTGGAAACGTTTCAAGGTGTCCATCATACTTCTTGCCATTTTTGGACTGTATTTACTGACATATTTCAGAAACACACCATTTGCATTTCTCTTGACCTTTGACCTATTTGATTTGATCCCTTTAACTAAAAAAAACACTGATGCCAGTCATTGTAAAAAAGCACTGCATGAAGCATCTCAAACCTTGATGCTTAATTTGTTTGTATGAAGTGTTAAAGCAGGCTCCACTGTAAATGTCAGTGACAAAAAGATGTTTGCGCGCTCTCTCTCTGGATCAATGCTGCATCCGTAATTGTTCATTATCTCCTTCAACTACAAATTAAGACATAATTGCACTGTCCCAGGTATTTGCATTTTACATGCTTTATTTTGCTATGTTAATCAGGTATTGACTAATTATCTGCGTAAGCAGTAATTATTTGTACAGTAGTAATCACAAAAATTGTATTCTCATTATGTTTGATATGACAGCTGCATTTATTAGTCCACCCCCTCTGTATGGAAGATCAGGTTTTACAGGCATGAGGAAATGATGAAAAGATAACAATATCATCCATTATTACCTGGGGACAGTAATAAGGCTTGGTAAGATGCCCCCCCCAAAAAAGCTTTGTTGCTACCATTCCTTGTCAGATCTGGGGGACGATTACTCAGCCAAATTATACAATGCAAAGTTACAGTATGCATTATTGTTCTCAACCCTTAAGAAAATGTTCGTCATGTAAGAGAGAGAGCTGCATCATCCCTGCATATCCCCATCCAGATGTTCTCAGTTCATAAAGTTCAGTGCTTTTTTTTTTTTTTTGCTTTGCGACTGTCCGTTTGAATTCACTTTTTAATGGTACTGTCTTTTTTTCTACCAAAGACACATGTATTAAAGCCGTAGGCTGGAACAGAAAGAGGGGATTCTCAACTACAACAGAAAGAGTGGATTCTTGTATTAGACATAAATCAGAAAAAGACCCAAGGCTCACAATATTCTGTGGCAGCTGACATTAGGGTTGTAAATAGTGCTTCAGTTGCTCTTTAGCAGTGCTTTTCAAAAGATTTCTGCTTCAGGACATTGGGCAAGTTTACATTGGGCATCATGCATTGATCAAGCACAGTACCAAAAGTGATTATTGTACTAGCTAAAGTAAAAAAATAAAAATAAAAAAAAAATCCTTGAAAACATACATGGATGATTACTTATATTGCCATGACCTGCATAGGTCCACCAATATGCAAAGTTAACTTTGGTTTGCAAATGTTCATGTCCTTGGCAGTCAGTAATTAAGCGTGGTCTGTTTGGAAGCAAACCATGTTTATGCTTACTGAAAATGAAACCGTATTGGATGTATTTGGGTTATATTTTCTTTTATATTATGTAGTTTTGCTGATTGTTTTTGAGAATGAGGGCATCTCATGCAATCTCATCCTGTTGGCATCTGCTGATTTTGTCTAGCTTCAACCAAGAGACATCCAGTATAAATCTGGACCAAAATATCGAACATATATAAGAAGTGTTTACTTCTCCCATTTCATTTTGTCATCATAAAATATGCATAATTATATGGTTAACTGCAGGGCTCAAACAATAAGGATGATTCGCTGACCCAGGCCCAGTGTGACAGAGTTTTGGTCCAGTTGACAAAACTCGTTTGCCCTTTCAGTTACCCCTTTTGGGCATTTATTCATTGATCTTTTAGATTATTTTTTATGCCTTGACATCTTTTTTTTTTTTTTTTTTTTTTTTTTTTTTTTGACTTTTTTTTTCTCTGATGGTTGTGCAAGTTCTATTGATTTGTCACCAATATGATGTTTTCTAGCTGGCTCAAATAGAAGTTTTGTTCAAATCACAAAAATGATGTTTGATAGACTTGAATATGTCAGTATCATATGCCATCATTTTACAGCAAAAGTGCATTCATGAATTTGTAGAGTTAAATTAGCTGTGTAATTTCCATCTTGTTGCACATTTTCGTTTTGTTAAAAAAATTATTTTAGTAAAAAAAAAAAAAGAGAAGAATACAGGTAAGTGAAGGTAAAAGGGGTACAGAGGCTGCCTTTATTTGATCAGTTATTAACATCAATGTTAAAAACAATTGTGCTGCTTAATATTTTTGTGGAAACCATGATATGTTTTATTTTTGATGAGGAAATTTTTGGTAACTTATATCTTTACTCTTTAATGCACCTTTGCTGAACAAAAATATACATTTCTTAAAAGATATTGTGCTGACCCTAAACTTTTGAACGGTAGTGTAAATAATTCCAGAAAATAGCAAAATGCATTGCTAAATTGTACATTCTTTTGTGGTGCATTGATGGCATGGCTAAAATCAGACATACTGGCCAGCGGGAAAAAAGTTATTTGTTGTCAAGGCCTATAACCTTTCAATTTAACACTGTCACAGAAATTACATAATACCTAAAAGGGCATCATTAAACAAACTATTGGATTATGGTTGAGATGGATTTTTGACTATAATTCAGCCAAATGAAAACAAATTAATTTGCATGACGTGATAATGAAATGTCAGTATCTTGCCCAGGACTAACTCCAGGGGTTTCATAAGAATCCTTATTAGTGTGAATTAGTAAGCATTCCTGCATATGGTCTGTCAGATGAGATCACTAATACACCTTTACCACTGATAAAACGTTTGTTTTGGTTTGTTTGTAGTACACCTGATCCCTTAAAGCACCATTACGTTGTTCAGTGCGTACTAATCCACTTTAAAAACACGTCATGAGATCAGGTTAGACTGATGACTCAGACAGACATTCTTTCATGAGGTGATTTGGCAGAATATCTGATAGATGAGATGCTATTTGACATAAGTTGCTTACGTAGAAGTCTTTAGGTATTTCCCAGTTTGAAAGCATGTAAAGTTTTATGTACGTTGACGGCAGTTTGGGAGAGTAATTGTTCTAATGCATTACATCAAGAGTTATATGACAAATGGGAGAAGAATTCACAACACACAGCTGTTTAATACTAGAAATCACAGGAGTGAAAAAGAATCATAGAGGTGTTACCAGCCACAGCCCGGCATTTACTGCTACATTGTAAATGTGAATGAGAGATTATTATCGCCTAACTGCACTTTGTATAAATTGATGCAAGGTTGGTCTTAGAAAGTTCAGTACTCCAATTCACTTTCCCAAATCTTGTGTCCTATTGTGTGCAGTTCTTTTCAAGCTAGAGCAGGGTTTATATGCTTCTTAAAATAAATAATGGTTTGTAGGCACTTGAAGCAGTACGAAAACAGAACATGACCTTGGTCCTCCTTTTTACTTTTGAAAATAATCAGAATCAACTGAATGAGTTCTTTGTTAGTCATCTGCTTTTTCATGTGATTCCTGATCTTGGGGTAGTTTTTATGTGAAGGCAAGATTCTGTATTACTATTGCTCAGACTTAGTGTTAGGAACTTGAGCAAACTGTAACCTTATATTAAACTTTGGTGTGCAACTCATCCTGCATGTTCTTGCTAGAGATATGAATGAGCCATATCTATGGATTTTTGACCCTTTTTGAACCCTACTTACACTCTTAAAAATAAAAGGGGTTTGCCATGGAAGAACCATTTTTGTTCCCCGAAGAACTTTTTTTTTTTTTTTTTTTTTTTTTTTTTTTTTTAGTTTGAAGAACATTTTGAAAAACATTTTAAAAACATTTTTCCAATTTGTGGAATGGAACACTTCATCTTAGATCCATAGCTTCCAATAAAGAACCTTTATTTTTAAATGTTTAGTGACCCATATGTAAAAGTAGTACTGGATGTAGTAATATTTCTGAAGTTACCTTGAGTGATTCTTTTATGGTTGTAAATAACATTTTTACTATTTCAGGGGCACTAAATTGCAACAGCCCTTGCCAACTGGTTACTTTACCTAAAGTCATTATTTATCATTGGTTACTGAGTCAAAATCTCCTCAAAAATGTTTTGAGAAGCGTTAGCTGGACAAAATAGCCTAATTAGTGGCAGTTCTGGAATTACTGTATTAAAATTTTGAAGCAGGTGCACAGAAGAATAGAATTCTCCAACTGGAAAGACTGCGTTGAAAGTGACACTTTGCAAGCACCTCCCTGAGTAAACCACAGAAAGGGTGCACTTGCCAAAAGCAACTCTTATTTGTAGCAGAAGGGTGCTTGATCACCCCAATATATCCAGTGATTCATCCTTAAAAAATCAGTTTGCAGAATGTGATGCATCTATGTCACAAAATGAGGGTGTGGTGCTATTTAAAAGGAATGCTTTTGTAGTATACATCGATGAAGTGACATGGCACTCAGTTTTTATACAGATCTAATAATTTATTCTAAAATACTTCAAAAATGTCATGTCACTTGAATCCCATATTAGATGGACATGCTTATAAATTTCATGCTTATGATTCATTTTTGTATTTTAAGTAAAAAAAGTCTTGAAAGTATACCAGCCAGCATCAGTGCCATGGCTTGAATAAGATGTTATGGGAAGGACATTGAGTAACAACAAGAGTAGAGGCAAATCTGACTCAGACAGTGATTCGTGAGAGACACATTTTTGACCGAAGTCATCAGCGTGAATATTAACACACTAATCACTGACTGTATGGCTAATATAATTAGAGCAGTTATCAATGAGATGAGGAAAATAACCTTTTTGATTATGCTAACATTTGATGAATTACTGAATAGTTAACAGTCTGTCATATTAAAATGGAGAAACTTTATAATAGAGGAACAGGCCATTGTGGTTTCATATCTAGTCTATCACCTTGAACAACAAGTGGTATAGCCTATAGCCTTTAAATCATTTTGACATTTGCAACATATTGCTGGTTCGTAGTAACATGGATGCCACAAAAGAATTGTTTTCGCATAGTAGAATTTAAAGCATTCAGGAAGACGCAAATCATCAGACAAATTTGGTCTAATAGTCATTTGCTGTTTCAGATTGTTGGAATGTGACGCAGAACAAGAGAAAACAATGTTTTTTCTTCTTTTACAGTGAATAACCCTATTCCTGCTAACCTAAAGTCTGAGGCCAAGAAGGCTGCCAAGATCCTCAGAGAGTTCACAGAAATATCCAATAGAATGGGACCTGACAAACTTATTCCAGGTAACTGTGGTCTCTGCTCTTGTAAAGACAGCAATGTAAAAACATTTGTCTTTTAGAATTAATTTAATTAGTTGAGTTCAAATGATTCCTCTTTTGAATCTCTCTAAAAGTGAGACAAAATCAGGATAAGTATCATATTTGTACATTATTTATTCTTGGAAAGCACTGTGAGATTCATGAAAGAGTCACTTTTTTAACTGATATATGATTCTTTTTAATGTAATTTAATATGTGAATTATTACAAAACATTTTTATAAAGGCATCAAATGAATTATATTAATTGCTCCTTCTGACAAATATGAAAATTAAATATTTTTTCTATAATCAGAACAATTCAAACAGCATTAATTTAATGCCTTACAAACTCAGTTATTTTAATTTGAGAATTTTTTTTCAATAAATCTTTTTGTAGTTAATGCAATTTCTTAATCATTTGAGAGCCCTAATTATATTGAATGAGTTTCTCAGTACAATAGGAGTAATATTTTTTTCTTATTTACAAAATACAGTGGACCCACAAAGTATTTGGACCCTTACAGTAAGTAACACTTAGAAATGTCAATGCATTAAATAAGAAAATATCAAAACAAGTGGCATCTGCACAGAAATGATTCAAGACCACAGAACTAACAGAGCCATTTTTTACAAAAACTTAAAGGAACTGTACACCCAAAAATGAAAATTTACTCATCCTCATGTTTTTCCAAACCTGTGCAAGTTTCTTTTTTATGTTGAACACAAAAGAAGTTATTTTGAAGAACTAAACAGATGTTGGTCCCCTTTGACTTCCATAGTAGGGAAAGAAATACTATGGAATCAATGGGGACCAACAACTGTTTGATTACCAGGATTCTTCAGAATATCTTCTCTTATGTTCAACATAAGAATGAAACTCATACAGGTTTGGAATGACACGAGGGTTAGTAAATGATGACAATTTTCATTTTTGGGTGAACTATCCCTTTAACCAGTCAGTTCCCCCAAAGTATCCGCACGTGTAGTTTGAATATGTATCTCTTGTTTTATAATTTAAACAAACATAATTTTTGTGAAATCTTTTAAAAGAGTGTTGTGTCAAAAAGTAAATGCCACTTTGGTACATTGATATCTCAGTGCATTGACATTCATACATTTTTATTTGTGTGTCAAAATACTTGTTAGGGCCACAGTTCCTCATGCTTTTACACCGTAGACTAATCCTGATGCAGTAATAGCACCTATGCCAGACACGTAACTGCTATTAACTGCTCAAAGTTAGCATTTCTGTTGACTGATGTCATCTGTGTACATGACTAGCAGTCTTTCTGCAAGTCCATTGCCAAGTATCTGTTCATGCATGTCTTCAGAAAGTGACATGAATGCAACTCACTCAGTGACTTCACCATATCTGTGCAACCTGTGCAAAAACACAATGCACCAATCAGCTCTGCCTACCTGTTTCATCTTGCATTTGCAGATTTAGTTTTTTCATATTTCAGCCCTTGTATTTAGATGCAGAGCAGCTATGCCTGCACAAGTCCAATTGTAATATCTCATATTCATTTACCTCTATCTTTTCTTCCACCTGACACCAGCCCATGTCATTGCCAAGGCTCAGGGACTGGCCATCCTGTCAGTCTTCAAAGCAGGTTTCATGATCACTGCGAGGGGCGGCAGTGGGATAGTGATCGCAAGACTTGCTGATGGAAGTAAGTGTGTTCTATTGACATCCTTTCTGACAGATTAGTTCTCATTGTAGAATATATTTACATGTATATTTGCTTGGTGAGGTCAGGAGATTATGTACAAGTTTGTGATTAATATTCTATATGTTTAAAAGTTCAGTCCTAATTTTTCTTCCTGTCTAAACCAAAACTGTTACAACAAAATAGACCAATTTGAGTAATTAGGGAGGTTTCATGGGTTTGGAGTAATTGATGTCTGGCAGCTGCCTTAGCAACATTCTAAACTGAATAAACAAAACACTCCTTAAGGTCATTTAGAGCTTCATTGACTATGTATGTTAGTGTTTCCTTGTTTTTACTCATTGAATTTTTACACTAAGCAGAACTAATACAAGTTTGGAGGAGGCCTTTAGTTTTATGAGTAGTGTAATCATTATTTTGATATGGGATTAAAATCTGTGTTTAATTTATATTAACATATGATTTGATTTAAACTTCTGTAATACTTTTAATAACGGACAAATGGGCTCTTGTTTTATATGTTATAAGAAGTTTCAAGATTTGCAATTTGGCAAGTTACATTAACAGGTTGCTATCAGGACTGTCTGTTTCTGCGTATTTAAAAATCTAAACAAATTCTACAGTGGGACATCACAAACTAAAGTTTTTATGTGTATGTAGTGCAACCTGGTCTCTGTAGTGCAACCTGGTCTCCGTACCTCTGGGTATTTCTCGCAAAATATGTACCGCCATGTACGTTTCGTGACATAGTCAACATGAAATATCCACTGAGTGGCGATAAAAGAGTGTTTGTTTTTTTTCTCCCGGAACAGATGAACGTACTTATGGTACGTTTTATTTGACGTTGATTTTGTAGGTGTCACCGCAGTTCTGACTTGAAATGTCCATTGAGTGGCGCTGTAAGTCTAATGCTCCGTGACATTTTAAAATAATGTACCAACTGCACTACACCTAAACCTACCCGATAGTATGAACAAAAGCAAATGTAACGTAAGAACGCAATCGCAAGCATGCCGTTTTAACTTGTTTTTCGATCTTTCAGCTCTTTCATCGTGAGTCATGTTTTTGACGGGATTCGTACTCAAGGATTCCACATCCTAAGTCGAATTCCGTGGCGGCTGAGCTACCGAGCAAGCTTATGTCTGGAAAGCGAAACATATTATGGAGCTGTAATCATAACTGTGTACGAAAACATTTACAAGTGCTTGCTGTTTTACTGCCTCTAGTGTTCGTTTCTGTTGGAAACTGCAGTGATATGTACTTATTGTTACGTATTTCGCGTCATGCAAAATTAAATGTTTTTTAAAATTAAATGAATTTGTTGGTGTTTTCTTTGCTGAAGGATGGTCTGCTCCTTCAGCCATTGGCATTGCTGGACTCGGTGGAGGATTTGAAATCGGTCTGGAGGTAAGATGTTTTTTCTGTTCTAAAAAACAAAAAAATTGTCATAATTAAAGATGTTAATGGTATACTAGGTATATATTTAGGTTAACTATGAGAAAGTATTTTGTCGAAATACTCTTGGCTTCTTGTTTGATAGTGCTTTGATGGTTCTTTTTTTTTAATCATTTTATGGCATCTAAAATTAAGTGTTGACAAGTTTTATAGGTTTATCCCTAGGTAAGGTAGTAGATATTCTTTTTTTCCGTTCCAGTCTCACATATTTTGTGCTGAATCAGTGTTCAAGAACAATTACGCAACATGTTTATTCATGTATCAGATGAATATTTTGGACTACACTATGCTATATGCCTATGGTTTATGCTCTGTATGTAGACATATAAGTGCTTCATCAGGATATAATTTGTAAGTAACTTCACATGTAATGTCATGCAAAAAATATGTTTTCTTTCTGTCAAGATTGTCTGAGTCATGCATAGTCAAGAACACCAAGACACTGAAATATTTGCCCTGTCTGACTTGGCTGTCTTGTTTTGTATTTCTTTTTCGTTCCATCATCTCCTTAATAAAACATATATGTTATTAGAGCTGTCAATCTATTAGATTTTTGAATTATGAATAATCTCCTAGTTGTAACTATGAAGAAAACCAATTAATTTTCTTAAGTTAAAAAAAGTAATACATACTTGTGTAATTTAACTATAAAACTATAAAAACACAATTAACTGTCCCCACACTTTACGGACTTCATCTTGTAAAAAGTTTTTGGGGACTTTCTCCATCATTTATCGTTTAAACAGGTGTTCCCCCTAATAATTATACATTTTTTTTTGATTTTAAGTAAAGTCACATTAACAGTAAGTTACACGGTGATCTGTAAAAGCATGACAATAATGAATCACTCATTATGACCTTTTTCCTAAATCAGAGGTCAGCCTTTTGTCTAGAGCTATTTGTATCTCAAGTGCTGGCTTCATCATTTTTCACTGCATAAAGTGGATCCTCCTATCTCTGGCACAGGAAATCACTGTGCTTGTGTCCAGCGAGTCATTTGTCAGCATCAGGCAGAAGTTGCACTTTGTTTCCTGACCTTGGGTTGCAGCTCAGATGAGTCATTTGTGTACCGAGCGCCTGTGCATCTTGACAGTCTTGATTAATTTCTTAAGTAGCCTTCAGGCGCAGTGGTTAGCTCTGCGGTCTGTGTCTCTCAGTTAGTAGCAACACACCTGATAAGTAGCAAGGGAGTACAGGAAATATCGATTTTATCTTTAGGCATTAAAACCTGAGCATGTCTGAAACGGGTCCAAATGTTTCGACACCATCCAGCATTTAAAAATCATAAAAACTATTGCTGAAAGTAGAGCTACTTTTTAATGTTTTGCTGGTGAGAGATTCACAATAGTTTGCAGAGTGCTTGTCAGAGTGATGTATAGCAAGATCACATGGTCTGGTGCTTAAAATACCCTGATATGATTTTGTAAATGGAGAGAGAAAATCATGAAAAGAGTGATGTCAGTTGTGAGACTAGAATAGGCAGTTCTGAGTATCTGGTGAAATGTGTGTGTGTTTTAGGGTTGAAGGTACTGTATATACCATGCAGTGGTGGAAATGTGTCGACCAGTAGAGATACTGCTATATCGTTTATACTGCAGCACATCTGTGGTACGATTTTATAAATCCTACAAGCAGAAAACACTACAAAGTTGATTAAATTAATTGATTATAATGACAGTGATTTTAGTTTTTATTTAGGTGAAGGAACAGGGTAAACTAGAGGCTAAAGTTTGTGAACCAACTTTGATGTTGGCTTGAGAAAGCCAAAATGGCCGGATTGTATTGTCTGTTCGGTGTTATTTTTTTCGCAGTATTTTTTTTTATAGACCCTTGTTATTTTGAGTTTGGAGTTAGGAGTAGCACTTAAATTTTAGTCTTAAATTAAGACTTTCTTTAAAATGACAGCCCCTGTTCATATTTTAAGAATTATTTATAATATTTAAAAATTAAATTCAATATTAAATGAAAATGAATATTTAATAAATATATATTTAATTTAGTTTAATTTAATTTAAGATTAGTTTTAAGATATAAAATATTTATAACATTTAGAACTGTAAATATGAAAAATATTTAAATATTAAATAAACAATAAAAATTAAGTTTAATATTTAATTTAAGACTTCCTGTGAAAATTAAAAATATTTATAACATTTAAAAATTAATTTAAATATTAAATATTTAAAATAAATAATACAGATTTAATTAAATTTTAATTTAATTTAATTTAACTTAATTTAATTTATTACTTTCTTTGAAATGACAGCCTCTGGTCAATATTCACTTTCAATCTAATGTAAAGAGAAGGAAAAAGGTTAATAACCTAAAGGAAAAATAAAAATTTTTGAGTGAACTGTAAACCAAAACATATGTTCTCTTTTTTCATCTCCAGGCATCAGATTTTGTCATCATCTTGAATCAGAGAAGAGCTGTGGATGCTTTTAGTAAAGGGGGCAATCTTACACTTGGAGGAAACTTCACTGTGGCTGTTGGGCCTCTTGGCAGGTATGAAAGTTGATGTTACAGTGTAGTACCCCATTCTTTTGCCAGGGGGCAGAAGAGAGGGAATAATGTAGAGTGAAGGTTTGGAAACTTGGGTGCTTTGAGCTAGTGTCCACTGTTAAGTATCAGTGTCGGAATTTGAAATGACACTTTTATTACTATAGTGTTTTATTTTTTTTATCTGGATGCATCTGCGTCACTTGGCTGACTTTTGATTAAAATCAAAGGTTATGGCTTAAGGGGGAAAGGTTTGATTTATGTTTGGCAATTGATATTATGATTGTTTTTTTTTTTAATGGTACTGCAAGTGCTGCCAGGGCTGTGTGGACAGGAATGAGAAAAGAATTGTGCAGCTCTTGTGAGTTTCATTATGTTTGTAAATCGACTGTTGACGTCCATTTGTTTGGAGAAAGTTTTTAAAGTGTTTACACAGGTGATGGAGAGCTTTGACAGCATTTATCAGAAGGTATAAATTAGCTGTCTAATGTTTTTGAACTGCAGTTTTGGTGCATTTATGGATAGCAATGAGGGGAAAACCTTTTCCTCTTGCTGAAAGTTAAATGTAAAATCAACAGAATATAAAAGCCATCTGTATTTTTATCACATTCACAAGGGACTCATTTTCTCTGATGACATGTTTATACAAAAAATGTATACAGTTGTGAGCTGCCAGCTTCAGCTTTCACCTACAACACAGTCATTCATAATTTGACAAGCATGAGCCTGTGCGGAAAATATAGTGAGAATTATAGATAATGACAGGTGTCCATACTGTACATTAGAAGCCATTCAGAAGTGTTAGTTTATATGACAGCTGAATTGTTCTAAGGTGATTCAGTGATTTTACTCTTTATTGACAGATTCTGCTGTGTTTGTGCTTGTGTGGAAAGTCCTTTTTTATTCTCACTGCTTTAATTGTTGTTTATAGATCTTGCTGGAATAGAGCTGCAAGCGATATTGTGCTGAATGGTTGCCTGCTGCACTACAGTAGCTTTGAAAACTAGGACTTAATATTCCACTTAATGTGGACATGTTTGATTTGTTGGCTTGGATTAGATCGGGTTTGGATTTGGTTTGGCAGCACTGACTGCAGGGTATATGTGCTCTTTTGAAATGAGTTATTTTTGGAAAAGAACCTTCTTAACACCTACTATGATATTTTTATAGACATATCACATCTCATTATTTTAATAAAATCAACATTTACATCAAAATCAAGGTCTCTTTTAAGAACATAGTTATTACTTAAGTGGACAATGGAACTTGGACATTTTATAAACGTTTAAAGGGGTCATATCATATGATATTTTTGAAATCAAAAAGAAAAAGGTATAAAATACCGTAACTTTCACAACTGAAAAGTTGGTCCGTAAGCTTAATTTATTGAAACTAAGCTAGTTCGGCCATTTCAAAATTACGTTAATACATTAATATACATCAATCCACATTTATACATAGTCTGTGCCATTTTTGACTGTATGTAGCACCTACTTCTCTGCGCATCCTTACGAGACATTTCCTAATGTTAGAAAAGATAGTCTGTTTTTGTTAACAAAGTCTATGGTCATTTGAGCCTGACCTTCATAGTTTGTGAGGGATGTTTGAAAATGGAAATGGTAATGAAACACTAAATTATGAAAGTTTGGGCTTAGTCATTTTTTTTCAGGGTGAGTATTTATTTTATTTTTATTTATTTATTTATAATAGAAAAAATGACACTATTAGGACGTGATCATATGCCTGAATCAGCATTTACTCCTTTAAATGAGGATTCCCAACAAATACCAGTTATTATTACACTGAAAATAGTTCATAGTTTCATCTTCCCAATCAATTTCACTATGAGCTTTGACTGTGTAGTGTTTATTCCATGCATATACAAGTCTGACTAAGCACCTCTGACAGGAATGTGGAGGCAGATGTGGCGTTTCGCAGTACAGCGGCTGTCTACTCATACTGCAAATCTCGTGGCCTTTATGCTGGAGTGTCTCTCGTCGGTTCTTACCTCATTGAACGCAAAGAAACCAACCGAAAGTAAGCACATTGTAGTGTTAGAGGTTAAAGAGTTTAAAGCTTCATTAAAGCCCTCGGGCACTGATGTTGCCTCACATGTTGACCTACTTTGTGTTTCCATTGTGTTACAGTTTCAATATCTTATGTGTGGTTTACTTTTGATTAGGTTTTATGGCCAAGACATTCGTGCTTCTGCTATTCTCAATGGAGATGTGGAACCCCCACCTGAAGCATATGATTTGTACACCATTTTGCAGGACTACACAGAGAAATACACCACCGACTGGCAGAACAAACACATGCAAGCCTCAAGCAAGGTATTACTGCCCCATGTTGGGCAAACATCTGAAACCTAAGCTTACTGAGCTACAAGCTACGCAGAATTTTTTTGCAATGCAGTATAAGTTCCCATTAAATAACGTTAATTAATGCATTAACTAACAGCGAGCAATACATCTGTTACAGTATTTGTTCATCTTAGTTCAAATTAGTTCAAACACAACGGTTTGTTAGTTCATGTTAGCACATGTCCCTTAAATAATATTATTAACAGGTACAACTTTTGAATTTTGAATTTGAATTATTTTTAACTAATGTGGATAACTAATGTTAACAAATGGAGCCTTATTGTAAAGTGTTACCCATAATTTACAGTAGTTTAAATATTGTCCTGCTACTCTTTTAAAAAAGTAGTTACAGTAGCTAGACCACAAGCTATTACGTAAGGGGGCAATATCATTAAATTTATAAGATATATAAATATAATATAAAATAATGCTAAATATATAGCTGGTGATTTTTAACATTATTATTATTATTATTATTATTATTTATTTATTTATTTATTTTTGGTCAGAGCTGTACTTTTCTACTTTTCAAAGGCAATGAGAGTTTTGAATGAATTACCAATCAAGGCTATCAGGGTGATAGCATCAGAATTTAACAGATAAATGTATAATAAATACATAAATAGTGATGAAGAGTGGCATTTAATGATAAATATTTAAGTGTCACCAAATATATTCACTAAATATGTTAAAAAGCAGAACAGGGACTCAAAACATGAATTGTTTGTGAATCGTAAATAATTTGTTATTATTTAATCTTGTCATTTACATGAACATTGTCTGAAAAAACTGATTCACTAGATGAATCATTAGAATTATTAGAATAGAAAGGACAGTTCAGTCACAAATTCCCAACATCTTATCAAATTTAGAGGAATTTATGAAATCATATTTAGTTTAATATTTGTTTCTTCAAGAATCATAGTGTACAGCAATGTAGCAAGGGATTTAATGAGAACATTTCCAAAAGGCATACTGTTGAAATAGTCTTACGGAACATTTACACCGCTCATTTGCATCACCAGATTAGCAACAAAATAAATATTCCTGGCCCATCCAGGTACTCTTTTGCTCTGTTTAAATTGCTCATGTGATTTGTTATTGCATGCTGAGACATCACATTAATTTGACTGACAACATCACTCATCATTTCAAGATTACTAAAAATTACTATAACAAAGTTACTGTAATCTCTCTATACATGATGGGATTTGAAGTCACACTATTTTCCACTTAATCGGGTCTCTTTCTCTCAGTCAAAATAACAAATTTTTTGACTCATTTGAGTTTGTGATTCACAAAGTGCACACAGGAGCTCCTCTAGTGGCAAACATTAAAGTACAAACTTTCTTCACAAGTATGAAGCAGTTTGGAATCAAGAAATGAATAAATAACATGTAAATAAAGCATGAGAGGTATAATCTGTTGACAAAGTCTTTCAGCATATTAGAAGATGATTATGAGTTTCATTTGATGGCTACTATAAATCAGACTACTATAAAACAGTAGACGACAGTAATATAGGCTTTCCACTTGGCAACCTATATTTTGGGTGGTATATTTTGGTCATTGGGGTTATATGAAAAAAAAGATTGGTCTTATGAAATCAGGCCAAAACAACTCAAGGGATTCCCTGTCATAACAACGAGTATTTAATTCTTTATTTTTGTAAGATTTATAAGTTGGAATGAAGCAAAATAAATAGTTGCAGTGCATATAAAGTTTTGAGACATCAATGTATGTGTATGGCACAATAGGACACTATTAGAAATGCAATGCATATTCAGTTGCTTGTATACTTAATACAAATTAATATTTTATGGTCAAACTGAGCTTACTTGTTAAAAATGTTACTTCTTACTTTCAAAGACTTAAACTAATTGATTTTTATGGCATCAGTGCCAGTCTCTGTTTATGAAGTTCACTGGGTGAGAGACAAGCCTGTTGATGTATATCCGGGTGTCTTTGTTTTCACAGATGAGCTCAGCACCAGCTAGACCAAGGCCTCCCACACAGAGAGCTGCCTCCTCCTACACAGCTAAGGCACAGGGTAAGACCCCATGTGACCTCTAAAATCCTCACACCATTCGTCTTTCAGAGTAGTAATGACTGACTGAACTTGTGCTGTAGTAATGTTGGAGGGAAGTTTCTATATCCTTGCCTCTGACATTGAGTGACTTATCTATGTTTGCGTTGTAAAAACATTTCTTTTTATCAGCTTCTGCAGCTGTGAAGCCAGTTCTATATCCAAGCTTAGACAGCTGGGATACCGAAAGCTCAGGTGAGTTTATTTTATTTTATTTTATTTTATTAATATGTAAGTCCCTAAGGCAATAGCATTCAAAGGTTTCTGTCAAGAGCAAAATGTTTTATGTATTTCTGTTAACACAATCTTCCCACAAGGCTAATAAAACCATGAGAAGACTTTAAGTATGTTTTTACCTCCTTAAGTGGAATTATGCTTATTGTTAAAAAAGACACTTCGCACCTGCGACTATGGTTATAACATAACAGAAGAGGAATTTACTGTATGTTTTGTATCTCGCCCTGCGTGTTCAAGCATATTAGCAAGCAGAATATCCGAACAAAAGGGATTATTCCTTCTGTATATGATGAGGTTAATCAGACACGTTTTAAAACAACAAGAAATACCTTTGAGAATAAAGATGACAATGTGGTCATGCATTTCAGTTGACACTGATAAATTATAAAGTGGATTAAAACCGCTAGATTAGAAACGGCTAATTAAATACCAGAAATGCACGAGAAGAAACACCCAGTGCTGTGTGAGATCCTTTCATTAATCAACTCAGCCTTTGGAGGTTGATTTGTGTTGTCGTCAATTCAACTCCACTAACAGTCTCATTTATTTTCATTAGGTTCCTAAAGGCCCATGTTTAAAGTTGAATTATAGGGATTAGATAAAAAACACGCTATGGAGTGGCTTCGCCTGCTCTGTTTCGAGAAAAGCCACTCCGACTGGCTGGGAAGAATTCGAAAGAAGCCATGAACTGGTGACTGGCTATTTTCCCATCTTCTTATACTCTGGAAGGGCCTCGATGCTCTTTGCCATGTCACAAAGTCAGCTACACAGAAAACACATTCTTTCCCACAGCGATTTGACATTATCATCCATGAGTGGAGATGTTTTAAAGGCCACTTTCTATTAGATGATGTGTGTGTTTTTGAATTGTTTTGTGACTGGTGGATTTAGTCACATACAGACCCAAGCATCAAAACATTTGGCAACCTCCCTGTCCTTTAAATAGGAAAAACTTGGGAGAGGTGATGTCTTGGAGCACCACAAGTCCTTAAAGCTATTTTATTGCTAATTGTACATTTTATTCCCAACTAAACAGCAGAAGGTTACTCGTGCCCATCTTTAGTGCAAATGACAGCAATGATTGATCGTGAAAACATTATAATGGTAACATTACACAGTGACTTTATGTTCAGGGCAGCCAACAAAAGCACTCAACACTTGAGGGAGATTATAGTGGATTCTGCTCAAACAGGTCAACTGAAAGGAATTAAATGCTGAAGACTTTATTAAATGCTGAAAAGAGCAGCTAGATGCAATTCACCAGTAACTTGTCTCTGAACAATTAAGTAATAGAACCTGCCCATAATCCTCCTGAAAAAAACAACTTAAACCAGCCAGAGTTGGTCTTAGCTGGCCTTCCAGCCTTGTTAGGCTAGTCTGTTGGCTGGTTTTGGGCACTTTTCAGATGGAGCTAGACCAGATAAAACCATCTTTAAAGTAGTCTAAAGACTGGAATCCGTCCAGTCTGAGGATATGATACCTAGTGTCTTTAATCTTTGGTTGTGGTCCTGAAAATTCAGCTTCATTGAGGACTATAAGTGAAGTATACTACTGTTTCAGTCCATTTGACCATAGCAAGCTGGAGGGAAAACTGTTTGAATGTACTTGTATGTGTCTGTGATGGTGTCAGGGGTCTTTTCAGGTCCTTCATGGTCAGAAAGAAACCCCAGAAGAAAAACATGAGTTGCAGAACATTGCATGTTGAGAGGCTGTGTTTGCTTCTGGTGTCTCTGGCTTGCGCAACTGCAGTTCATTCAGTGTGAGCGAATGACACTATGAGAGAGAGGGCGATCAAGCATGCTAAGGCTAACATAAACTAAAGACATGTTCTGTGATCGTAGATAAATGGCGTGGGGTTTTGTTGTGCCAGGTAAAGTCATTTTTGAACGCATGGATGCCAACAGTCAAACATTTCGCCTTTGCCACTAAAAAGTTGGCTGTACATTTGCCTTTATTACATAAATGAGTGATACTTTATTCACTTATACATGAATTCAAACAGTAATTCCTTGTCAAAGTGCACACAAGTAGACTCGCTAAATTTAGATTGAAAACTATTTAATATGTGCATTTTAATATTATCTCCTCTTCTCTTGCTCAAACGCCAGCCTGAAGCATGTTATTAGAATGATTAGCTGATATCCCTTATTTCCCGTGTTTACTCTTTAATTAATTTAGGTGCTATTATGGTGCATTTGTTCGTTATTTTTAACTCTGTTAATTCAGATGTGTAAATGAAGTTAATTGATTGAAATGTGCACGTGCCTCAGCATGATTCAGACAGTTAGAGACTGCCGTAGACAAAGTTTCATTGTTTGCGTCTCCTTCAGGTGGGAATAGGTTTCCAATTCCCTTGTGTGATGTTTAATTACCGGATTTTGTCAAATTACATGTTAATATTCTACTGCTTGACAACAGTCATTCTAAATCAACAAGTGCCTGGCAACCTAAATGATGTGTCAAGCTTCGACTGTCAGCTGCGTAACATACCAAACCATCAGCCAACAGTAATCTTTTGGCCAGAGGAGAATCATGTGTAAGAGAGCCAAGTGCATTGTACAGGGACTAGATACTGTTAGTCAACTACTAGACATGTCTTTCAACAGCCAGTTGTCATTGCTTAATTCGGGATAAGTTGACAGGTACGTCTGTTGTATGTCAAAGCACGACATTGGATGACTTCATCAAAATCAGGACAACAGATGTCTCTCTTTTTATTTTGTTAACTTATATTGGCATAGCAAAACCATCTAGACCAATGCAAATGCAGAGAGTATAAGGGAATTTTACTGTGAATTAAGGGGCTGTTCATACAGAATGCATTTTTGCTTTGAAAACCACAAGACACGGTCAGTAATTGGGAGAAAATGTGAGGTCTTGAGATGCTGAACTTATTTTAACTTGAGTGTCGCGTCTTTAGAACGCTGAGTCATGTGCGAGACAACATAAAATACACAAGCGCAAAGGTCAAACATGTCCATCTAGCATGTTTACATAGAAAATATGTTCTGTGTAAACCAGACCTCATTTTGTTGATTGTTTTTAAATAGGTTTCCCAAACACTTCCGCTCTCTGCCATTGGTCAAACAAACAGATAACTCCACCCCAAACTCCTGCCATTGGTTAACCCAATGTTGCTGTTGTCAGGCTGGTTGGGATGTTTTGAACACGCCTCAGAAACACAATGTTTGAAGTTCTCCAATAGAATAAGGGCCAGATTTACTAAACAGGGCAAATTAACATTAGAGCGCAATTCCATAAAAACGGCGATGCGAGGGGAAAATTCTGCATGTGATTTACTGACAGTGCGCACATTAAAGAACATAGATGCAGCCACATCATTTCCATAATGATCAGCGCAATCTACCAAGAGCAGTGCAATTACCGCCTGCTTTAAGACATGCTTTTTTTGGGTGTTGAATAATGGTGCAAATACCAGTAATTTGACGAGAGTAAATCATGTTGCTTGATTTATTTTAATACTCTCCTCCAATAAATTTTGCATCTGAAAGGGAAACTCCTACAAATGCATATGCAATAAGGTCAGGCGCAAAAGTATCTGTGTTCATGCACTTTCAGCATTAATTCTTCACTGTGCGTCTTTAGGAAATCCTGACAGTACTATTTTAACGCCAAAAGATGGTTTGCACTGGCACAAGCTGTTAGTAAATCTGGCCCTAAATCTTTTAAAATATCTTCTTTTGTTAAACTGAACTGTCAACAAATGGAATTAAAATATAGTGGTTTTGATAGATTTTGCTTACTTTAAAGTTGTGTCGGCATGCTAAAGGGATAATTCAGCTAGAAATGTAATTTCTGTACTCCCCCTCATATCATCTTTTGTGTTCCACAGAAGATAGAAATTCATACAGGTTTGATAAGATTTCTTTTGTGGAGCACAAAAGATATTTAAAAAGAAAATGTCCATACAATGCAAGTCAGTGAGGTCTTGTTTTGGACCCCATTGACTTTCATTGTATTGACTGAGAAAAATGCATACAGGTTTAGAAAGACATTTCTGGGTGAACTATCCTATTAACCTTGGATAGAACTGAAGTTTAACATTGGGGGGAAACACTTTTAATGAAATGGTTTGGAGGGAATGACTTTTGTTTTGATATGTGTTCTGTCCACTTTCATAGAAGTTGCAGATGTGTTACTAGAAAGACTCCATCATGATAAAGCTGACTACAGTCTTTTGATGATGAGTCAAAGAGATACTCATCTGTATTGTTACAAGCTGGAAAAAAGTCCCTGGGTGTGTGTTCTCATTGCTTGTTATTTAACTGGCAGACATTTCTCTCCCCCCAATTATCATGATATCATTTGTGAAAAATGAGACCTGGAAAACTCTCACTCCTCACTGTTTCATTAACACTCCTTCCCCTGAAGATCATTATAGCTGTAAATAATACAGTCATTTAGATGGATCCCTGGCCTTAGGAAAAGGTGGTTAGAGAGCCACCCTGATTTCTAAAGACTCCTTTGTCTATAAAGGGAAACTGTTTTATGAGGTTTTGATT
>JAFVLL020038321.1:5000-11328 GCA_021397915.2 Tor tambroides | reverse complement strand
ATCTTAATATCCTAATGATTTTTGGCATAAAAGAAAAATGGATAATTTTGAGCCATACAATGTATTTTTGGCTATTGCTACAAATATACCTGTGCGACTTAAGACTGCTTTTGTGCTCCAGGGACACATATCGAAATTATTGAAATATCGCAGATGTACATATCGCTACAGCTTGCACTATTTGGGGCTATGAACAAAAGACAGAGAAAATCACTCACTGCTCTTGCCTAAATAACTTTTGTAGCTTAAATAAGAATCAGTGCATATTGAATTCACAGAGTGAATACTAAGCAGTGTTTTATTTTTCCATTTTATTATTCAGTTCCTAAACTGATGTTAAAATGATTACACTAATGTTAAAATGACATTTTTATGTAATGCTAGAGTAAAACACTACCGTTCACTTTCAGAAGTTGTTGTAGGGGTGCTTTCTTCTCACAAAATGTGAAACACATGCTATTTATATTAGAATCAGAATGAGCTTTATTCACAAAGTGTGCACAAACACAAGGAATTTGTTTTGGTTTTACAGGAGCTTTGATACATACATACATATAAATAACCATATATATAAACTACTTCCTGTTCGGCTTTTACAGGTAACTGAGCAAATGAACCGCTGTTCATTTCTTGGATGTGCTAATGAGTTTCTGGTAACAGCTACTAAGTGGATATCAGTGAGGAACAGCTGGTAAAACCGGTTTCTGTTGAACTGCACTGATTAAATCAATGCTGAAACCACCTGAAACATGTCAAACTCTCTTCATGCTGAACTAATGTCAGATATACCAAACGCAACATCTGTAGAAGAAAATGTGATGATGTTGAAGTCATCCTGCAGCTGAGGTGGGTTTTAATGGAGGTGCTGGAAACCAAGAGTCAAGAACACAGGGTAAAATCACTTACTGTACATGATATTCAATATACAGAACATGCTATTCTGTTCTGCTCGAATCTATTTATTATATATTTAGGCCATTCAGCCTAAAATGGTCCACTTCAGAACTGAGAACAGCCACTTCTGTTAACACGCACATTAGCAGAAGTTGTCTAATTATTCACCTGCACTGCAAAAGTGCTGCTCTTCCTCAGTATTTCTGTCTAATATCTAAACATTCTTAAATCAAGAAGATGCAAAATGACAGAAGATAAGAAGTGTTTCTGAGAAATCAAGTATCAAAATTAATTACGTTTATGAACAAATAGGTGCCAGTAGACCACGAGGGACAGACTTTTCACAGGAATTTTCACAACTCACAACTTTAAATATTGAGTTTTTGCATAATGGAAGTCATTTTCAGAAAGGCATTTCATCAGCTGAACTATCAGGATGTTGTTAAACAACAGTACAATCCATAAAACACTCTGTAAAATCACTCTCATAAAAATCAACTTAATTCAAGGGTCTACTAACTCCATTAGTAGATATTTATACTGGAAAACAAAGATACTGAAGAAGAAAATCTCCAACTCCAACTTTATTTATAAAGCACCTAATAAAACAACTAAGTTGACCACAGTGCTGTACAATAAGATCAGTAAAAGAAAATAATAACAATAAATAACCATGAAAAAACTTACAACATACAAAACAAACCCAAAAAGGTACCTACAGCGACAATAAATTAAATTTTAAAGCACTGTCACAAATCACACCCAAATTTTTTACTTGATGTTTCCTAAAAGGGTTTAATGTTCCCAAGTTATCTCCAGCTGTATCGCTCATTTCAGAGGGACCAAATACAATGATCTCTATTTTCGAATCATTAAGACTCAAAAAGTTAGCAGACATCCATGCCTTCACCTCATCTACACAGGCCAATAAACGCCCCAAAGCACTGGAAGAATTTGGGTTAAAAGACAGATACAACTGAGTATCATCAGCGTAAGAATGAAACGACACACCATATTTATCCAAAATCGATCCTAACGGTAGCATATACAATGAAAAAAAAAGGTGCTAAAATAGAGCCTTGTGGAACACCACACAAAATCCCATGCGGACCGAAAAACTCCTATTTTGAAAATAAGACTTTATCCATCTTAAGGCATTTCCACAGATACCCACAGATGTTTCAAGACGAGATATAAGTATTTGATGGTCAATCGTATCAAACGGTGCCATCAGATCTAAAAGTAAAAGTACAGTAAAGTTTCCGAGATCAGTCGCAAGAAAAATATCATTAAAAACTCTCAACAAAGCAAGAAAATCACATTTTTGCAGTGTGATGTATTGATCTGACAGTAGTTGTGCAGAGATATTATTAAAATCATCAGATAGAGTCTCAGAGGCGGTTTAGTCAGGACTTTACCTGGTAATCGGCTGAGTTTTGGTTTGGGTTTGTCTGGTTGAGTGTTGCTCATGTAGATGATGAAGGAAGCGTCTCGGTCGACACAGATTCCCGTGCAGGACGGGCTTAGATCGAACCAAACGCGGTTTTATGTCCATACAGTACATTCTTACTCAATCAATGCAGATGAACAATAATATTCCTCCTCTGTTTGAATATTGAGATTATTCCTCTGACACACATTTGCTCGTCACATCTCTTTCTCTAATTCTCTGATAGATTTGCTGGTTTTTATGCTCCACTTTTCCAGTTTTGAGTGTAAAAAAGTCCATCAGACAGAAGATGCACATGGATGTGTCTTCAGTTCTTTAGATCACTTCTTCTGCTCACTGCTCTGATACAGTACTTGTATCTGAGTGTACGAGAGAGAGTGTGTGTGTGTGTGTGTGCACGCCTGGGGGGAAAAACCAGCAACACCACATCACTAACACCTGAACCTGCCTATCTAGGGCACACCCTGCTGCTCATTAACATACTACATGCCATTCATAACCTGACACATAAACAAAACCATAAATAGATGAGATGAAAATAATCTTTACCTCTAACCTAAATGTGACTCGTTAAAACAAAGGCCTTTATAATAAAGATCAGGCAGCCTGAAGAGCATCAGCAGGTCAAACTCCTCGAGACTTTCAGGGTCAGACCAGATTTGACCTTTGTCAGATCAAGCAGGTTCTTCCATTCATGTGTTTGGATCTCAGGTGGTTTCACTCTTGCTAAAGCAGTCATTTTCAGCTGTTAAGGACTTGGTTTTTCCTGATTTAACAGCATTTATTTGCCAACAGCCAGTTGCAATATCTAACACATAACACTTTTTACATCATTTACATTTTACAGTTTTCCACAGATCTAAATCTGCAAACTGAAATGATGTAAAAGTGTTAAACAGAGTTGAGCACACTACTGTCATACAAGCAGAAAACATAATCATATTAGCCAAAATATATCATAAACTGACACAGAATGTAGACATTTCTGAATGAAACCTTCTGTGGCTCTTTCTGCAGATGAGTAACATACTGAACTCTGATATACAATCTAAAACTGTATTTATAATTCTTTTATAACTGATATTCATGCATTATTTTGAGCTGATACCAACTGAGAGATGCAATATTTTCCACTGCAATGCAATATGCAATATTTACAATTTAAAAAAAAATTATTTGTCATTACAAGAGTGGTGTAAAAAAAATAAACACTTTTTTCTCATGCATAAAAACATACAGCATTCCTGTAGCTTAAACAGTAGATCATGGCGCTGGCAACACCAGGGTCATGGGTTCGATTCCCAGGGAACGCAGGAACTGATACAATGCCCGTTTTGAATGCAATGCAAGCCGCTTTGGATAAAAGCATAAATGTAAATGTCAACCTGAAATACAGACACATGTCAATCTTTCATCCTCTCCTCTCTTTTTACATTTTGGCAATATTTACAGATGTATTCAAACTCAGATCTCATAAAGTTCTGCTTGTTGTCATCATTAGCATCTTCCTCATATTTGCAGACATTCTCCTGTCTTCAGTGAATAGCGAGGCAGACGCAGGTCTGTCATTGCTCATTAAATCTGTCACTAGTGCACTTAAAGAATCTCCTGGCTAAAGCTAAGAGGAAGCTGAATGACGCAGATGCACTTTCATTGTTCTGTTCAGTCTCAGCTGTTAGTTCTCTCTCCATAGTGATTAAATGTGCATTAAAACTAGAGAAATGCTATAAACACGTGAGATATTCAATAAACACATTACACAGTTTGAGTTAGACACATCATCTGAATCAAGCTCTCTGCTCTTCTGCTGATGGAATGAAGACAGTCAGGCTTGTTTTTTGCTTCAGGTCTTGATGCCGGAAGAACGGTCAGCTTATTTTTAAACCTGAATTCCCCCCCACCTCCACATGTTGAGATTCATTGTTGTTCATACGACACGCCACAATAAGCTGACTTTTATAGAGCGAGAGAACAAAAGCACAGAATGAACGCTAAAGGTTACACTACCTTTATATACAAACTGCTCAAAACATTTCAACTACAGTCAGATACAAGCAGTCAACTCCAATACAAGCTAATCTAAAGCTATTATTATCATTTACTTTTACAGTCACAGCTCCAAAAATCACCATCTGAACTACAGTCATGACACTGCGACTGATACATTTACACTAAACACAAATCCAAATGAATATAACCACAGCATTCCACTAAATATTTTAGTACAAAGAACACAAATGAATCTCTGAATCAAGCAGTGAATTCTTGAATATAAACATCTGAACAAACATTCACTAAAATGATTCAGTCCACAGAGATTGCATGGCTTTGCACAGTGCTGGTTTTGATTATCTTAAAATATTAAGATGTTTTCAAATATAACTGTATTATTGCAACATGAGAAAAACCACAGAATAGCTCTGTAACACAAAGCCACATTGTTATAAAAGTACAGTAGCTTGTGATTGGAGAAGCTGCACTATTTGAAAGCATCTGGGCTGAGAAAGTTATCAGCATCGTTAGCTGTAGTTTCTCTGTATCTCCACAGACAGATCGCCTGTAATCTGCTTCACACTCACTGACAGCGTCTTGCTTTCAGTCGTAATCCAGATTGCACTTGGAAAGCTTCTTATAGTTTGCAGAGTTCAACAGTTAAGTAATGTGAACCGCCAACCAGGTTTAATCGTTATGCAAGAAAATGAGTCATAGTCCATACTCTGACTATTCTTATAACATTTCTGTAGCGTTTAACTTTTCCAACCCAAATTTGGAGATTGAGTTCAGATCTCATTTCATGCCCAGATGTTAGTAACAGGGTGATAATCAGGTTAACTAGTAGACTGGTGTTTAGTTAGGGCTTTGTTTTCAGATTTTCCTGATTAATTTGAATGCAGTGTTTTGCCATGATTTAATCTTTTTTAAATCGCGGAATCACAGTTTTGAATACAAATATTAGCAAATGTTACAATTAGACACATCCTCATCAATACACCAATGAAAACAGAGAAAAAAATTATTGTTTGATATTTCATACTTGCATTACATGTTTAAGTCAAGTCACCATTACTTCTATAACGCTTTTTACAATGCAAATTGTGTCAAAGCAGCTTTACAGTATTAACAGTGTGTCGAAATATTGTGTCTTTCTCCTCTGGCCATATACTGTTAATAATAATCTACTTTTTTTGAACAATATGTTACTTTTTTCAGTTTGCATATTACAACAGATTACACAGTAAGTGACAATCATGTAAACACAGCAAACATTTTATGATGTTATACCTTTAGTAATTTTGAATTTCAATTGCCTTGAATTTTTGACTTGACATCTAAAACTGAATCTCTATATTTTGCCTGTGAAATATTTAGCATTTTTCATAATTTCTGAACATATAGGATAAGTTTAAGGCAAATATGCCATGCATCTTTTCTGCAACGATATTTAACAATGAATTTGTTTTACATTTTGCATTGTAAAAAGTACTATATAAACAATGGTGACTTGACTTGACATTTACATCCAAGAGCTGCACTTGGAATAGAACTTTCTTTAACCAGATGCTTGATAAACAGAATGTTACTTGAGTCGTGTTGTTGTTACATTTTTAAGCGGACTAGTTAAATGTTTAAACATTGAAATCGTAGTCTTGAACTGGTCAAATGATTTAGTTTTTTGCCGAATCGCCCAGCGCTGTGTCCAGTGACCCATGTTTTCCATCGCTCATACCTGACAGGAGCGTGTCCAGCTGTTTTCCCCAGCAGCCGCGACTGGCCCGTGTTTTTTCCCCATGGCATTCTGCTCTGGTTCTTGGTGCCGCTGGTCCCGCGGAGAGCAGGAATCAGCAGCTGGCCGCGTCGAGCGCCTGTGAGCTCCTCAGTGTGTAAACACATCAGAGCCAAAACGCTCCGCACAGGAACATCAGCGCAGCCCAGCATCCTGCTGCAGGAAGAGCAGTGGGCCAATGCCACAAGACGGAAGCGGAG